>PVIH01001143.1:0-32156 GCA_004025045.1 Sigmodon hispidus | reverse complement strand
CCGGAATCCTTTCCAGTTAACCACGCCCTGCTCGTCTCCAGTCCTCTGACATGATCATTCACATGTATAGTTCCTGATTTCCCGCTACAAGGAAGGTCTTTCAGAATATCCTGCATCACAGAGAAGTCTGTCAGATATGTGAGGCTTGTAGGCCAAATATGGATGCTCCAATGCTGCAGTTGAACTTTGGGTCACTGTCCAGGTAGCCAGCTGTTTCATTTTTCACATTTTTTTGGAAGTTGCTTACACTTCTTGTGTACATGGCTAATATTATTTCCTTCTTGGTTCTCTGAGGGAGTTGAAGATGAGATATACAGTTTCCTAGTGGCAGTTTTAGAAATGAAACTCCCTTAGAAGTTAAAGTGTTTAAATTTGAGAGACATCAAAATATAGGTTTTAGTTAATAATACAATTTAGATAGAAAGTGAATTAAGTACAATCCTTCAGACTCACCAAAATAGGATAAATAATAGAATACTTTATTTGAATTTGTCACTGTTCTTGGACTGGACATTACAAAAGTAATTATTGCTTCAGTATATTATAATAGTTGTTTTTTACCTGTTGTATATAATTTTTCTTACATTAGTTATAACTTTTTTATCTTTAACACAAAAGGGGATATGTGGTGATATATACTTAATAAAATTAATCTGAAATATCAGAGTCAGCCACAGAGCCCAGCTAGGTCAGGGAGTGATGGCCCACACCTTCAATCCTAGCTTTAGGAATGTGGAAAGAAGAAGTTAAGAGAGCTGGGAAGAGCAAGACAAGAGGGTTTTTCAGCTTTCCCAGAGACTTTCTACCCTTTTGGCTGAGGACCGAGAGACTTGCAGCTGGAGGATTCCTGAAGACAGACCTGAGGAGTTGGCTGGGTGAGAAGTGGCTGTTGTTTGTTTTTCTATCTCTCTGATATTCCAGCTTTTATCCAATATCTGGCTCTGGGTTTTCATCATATGCTAAATGGAGTTTGTGCAATAGCACAGGGCTGTAGCTACTCTGCCATGTCATCCTCCTGATGCCTGATCATAACTTGAGTCCATCTCAGTATCACATTTTCAGAGTTTCTTCCAGTTGGTTTATAAAGCATGCTTCCTCCTGACACTCCCATCTTAACTACTGTTTACCAGATGTATTAGTCAGAGAGAATTCATTTATATATTCCCTTTATATATATACATATATGAATATATATCCCCATTCACACACAATGCCAACTAACTAACAGTATGCCTAAGCCATAGGCCAAATAACATATAATTAAGTCATCTTCAGAGGCTAAACAACAGCAAATAAGTCCAGATGCAAAACTAGGCCAGGCCAGAAACTTTTATTACCACAAATACACACACACACACACACACACACACACACACACACACACACATACCCCAATATATAAAAGAAATTTACTGGAATAACTTACAGGATGCATTCCAACTAATTCAACAATGACTAGATGTGAGTGGAAAGTCCAGTTATCTAGTAGTTGCTCAGCTCTACAAAGCTGGATGTCTCAGCTAGTCTTCTGTATCTACTGGAATCCCAAAGAAGTAGGATCCAATGCCAGTGAAGGAATGGATGTGTTAGCAAGGTGAGAGCAGCAGGCAAAGGTAAATCCACCTTCCATGTCCTCATTTATGCTTCCAGTAGGTGTAGTCCAAATTAAAGGTGTGTTTTCCACCTCAGGATCTAGATCAGGGGTTTGTCTTTCTACTTCAACATCTGGACTAAAACTGGATCTACCAACTTCAAATAAAGAAAAAAAAGTCTCTCACAGGTGTGCTCTCTATTTCTGGATTGTAGTTCATTTCAGATAAAGTCAAGTTAACACCAAGAACAGTCATCGCACCAGAAAACTTTGTTGTCTGCACAGCACCTGACAGAAGTAGCTTGTTTTGTTTTTCACCTCTCTCCAATAGAAAACAAGCTCCAGGCAAACAAATAGGTTTTTTTCCAGACATGTGGAGCTCTGCCACCCCTTGACATCTTCTAGACTATAGGCTACTTGCATCAATAGAATTCATGATAAAATACCTATTTAATTACCCCCAGACTGCTTTCTTTATTATATAAGCTCATGGGGCATTTAGCTCTAAGTCGATCATAGAAACCAGAAGTTAAAGTCACCACCTTTCTTAAGGACACCAAAGCATAATACATTACATAATGTAAAATGTCCCCAGCAGATTTATAGGCTTGGACACTTGCTTGTAGAATTTTGGACAAAACTGAAATTGCTTGAATATATTCATGTCAGAAACATGGGTAAGCACATTTGCATCTTTCCCAATGTCAGAATGTATTGAACATCATAAATTCATAAGGAATGGTAATAGCAATGACAGCATTTTGCCAGATAGCCCCATTCTCACAGTGATGGTGGCTGGGGCAATCACAGGTCCTTCTGTTCTTACCTTAATTACCGCCTCTCAGCATCTTGCATTATACAACACACATGTGTGTATGCATGATTATACTTGCATGTTTGTGCGTGTGTGTGTGTGTGTGTGTGTGTGTGTTATATAAGTTACAGAGTGAGTGACAAGAGTTTTTAAAAGCAGGAGTCCCCACAAAGAATGAGAAGGCAAATCTGGAAAACAGTGGAGATGAATTTGCAGAGAGGAAGCACCTGCAGGTCACAGGTTTGAGAGGGAAGCTGCACAGCTGAGTCCAGCTACAGAGGCAAAAGGGTAGCAGTCCAGATGGTCAAACAGACAACAGATGAATAGACCACATAAACAGCAGGGATGGAGTTGAGCTGAAGACCAGAGGGCAGTGTGTCATTCTCTCCCATAGACAAACACACTGGGTCCGTAGCAGCCATCGTCATCACAGTGCTGGGTGTCCATCACTTCAAGGAGTCCAGATGACATACATCCTGTCCTTGACTTTCTGTGTCCAAAAGAATTTTAGTTCTGTCTTTCTTATAAGGTTTTATCACAGGTATATAGCCTCATAGTCTCAATTTACCCTGATAAATTTATAATGTAGCACCCTTTCTACTTCAATCAGTTAAGTTAGTATCCACAAATAAAAATCATAATAATATTATGCTAAAGACTAATCATTTTAAAGAACTGGAGCTATCTGCTCAACATAAGGTTATAGCTATAAGATTAATCTGGTCATAAAAAACCTTAAAATTAAAAATAGCCTCCTGAAAAAGAGTTCTTGATTCCTCAGCCTCATGTACATCAGATCCTAGGAAGCCTTTCCTGGCAACACAAGACATAAGTAATATCTAATAACTGATACATGCACCCCTTACATTCCCAAAATGTATTGCTGGACCAACAGAGAAAAGTATGAACAAACCTTCCCAGAAATTACACAGCTTGCATTAAATGATCAGCAAGGCTTTCTTAGCTGTGTATTGTTGTGAAGAGACCTGGCCACGGCAACTCTTAGATATAAAAGCATTTAACTAAGAGCTTGCTTACAGTTTCAGAGGACTAGTCCATTATTGTCATGCCAACAAGTAGACAGGCATAGTGCTGGAGCAGTAGCTGAGGGCTTTACATCCTGATCTGTAGGAAGCAGGCAGAGAGAGCATCACTGGGGCTGGTGAGAGCTTTTGAAACCTCAAAGCCCACTCTCAGTGACATTCGTTCTCTAACAAGGCCACACCTCCTAATCCTTCCCAGACAGTTCCACCAACCATGAACTAAGCATTCAAACATACAATCCTATGGGCCCATTCTCATCCAAAGCACACAAAGTTCAACTTACTGGTTAGAATGTAATGATTATGAAGAGGTTGAAAGGTTCTAGGTACAAACTCTAATGATGAGTTTTCTTGGGCTGTATCTTACCCTCTTAACTGTCATTCTCCTCTACCTATGTGTCTAATCTAATAATTGTATGAGTATCAGAAGTGTATTAATTTTACAGACCAACAATTTTCACCAACCAAAAGGCTAATGGCATCCTCAGAGAGTATCTGAGAATTATAATACAGATTCCCTCACTTTGCTCCTACCTGCTTACCTTATGTTTCCAGTATATTTGAAAAGTCTCTTAATTTATGGTTCTCTGTGTTCTGGTATAATAAAATTGTTACCACATTGCAAGCAGATTTGTGTTTCTTGATGCTGGACACTCATATTTGGCACCAGAATAAACTGCCTCTTACCCCCTTGAAGGTGAGAGTTATATTTACATGTCAACAGGTGAGAAATATGTGAAAAAATAATAAATATATTGCTTTGATATAATACTAATTATCAAGATGTGATAAATAATAGAAACAAAATACTGAACGTACTTTTCTAATGAGTATTTGGGAAGTGCTCATCTATTGTTGAATAAGATCTGTGTCTGAAGAAATGGTAGCATTGTAGGTGAGGGAAGCCACCTTCTGTGAAAGCCAAAGACTTAATAATAAAAATTTTTCAATGTTAAGTTGGGTTTCTATTACTTTAATAAAATACCTGGGACTAACAACTTTCAAGGAGAGAGAATTTATTTTTGTTTATACTTTTGGAAGTTTTCTTCCATGGTCAGGAGACCCACTGATTTTGGAGCTGTGCTGAGGCAGCACATCATGGCAATAGCACATGATACAGGAAGTAGCTGTCAGCTCACTGCAGCCAGGAAGCAAAGGAGAGACAGGAAGGGGCAGGGCCACCATATCGCTTTAAAGGCACACCCCTATGTTCTAACTTCCTCTTAGTAGGCCTTATTCCTCACAGTTCTATTATCTCCTGGAATTTCCACAGGATGCTTACCAAACATGTAACACATAGAGCTTAGAGGGATGCTCCAACTAAACCTGTGACATTGCCCAAAAATAAGACCATACTTCATTAAATAATTGCTCTGCATATTTCCTAAGGCACAAATGGCCAATGTAATCCCCAAAGCTCACGTTCCCTCTATAACTCAGGTAATTTTGGCAGACAAAAATTTAGCTTGGGTATTCTCCAAAAGGCTTATATTTGGTGCCTACATACTTACATCTTATAAATTCCAAGGGTTAAGCACAGGTCAGAATCCTTATCTGTTGAACCATCTTGCCAGCCCAGACTTTTAACATCCTCCAGAGGACACTGACCATTTTACTAGATTTAATGCAGAAAATTTTAAAATCATATAAAATAATATGAAAACATTACAGTGTTGGGATTTTAATTTATATTAATTTTAATTTATGCCTTATTTCTCAAAATTTCTACAACAAGCATGAGTATCACAGGCATAAATATTAAATCATGATAACGATTCAAAGAAAGAGACATCAACACATTTCAAAGTGAAGGATTGTTACATAGTTTTAAAAATCAGCATATGTGTAAGATGTATTTATGACCAAAGTATTTTGGCCACTCATCAGAGGAAAAAAAAAAATCACTACTAATGAAGAAGAATCCCCCAGAGGCCGAATGTACTGAAAGTGAATGTGCAATAAGAGCATCTCTCTACTGTGAGCTGCAGTATTGGGGGCACATTTCATAGCAGAACGAATATTGTTTAGATCTGAGCACATCTGATCTTATTAATTAATAAATTAATTAATAAATACAAATCCAGGCAAAATTGAGAATCCTCTAGTGTCCTCTGGAGCTCAAGACAGGAAGCTTTTCAAAGAACAAGGTGCAGGCAAGGGAAGGCAGGGAGGGACATCCACAAAAAATCAGCACTCAAGTTAAATGTGTGTTTATTAGCCCAACTTGACAGAATTTTAAAGAGAGATAGACTATAAAATCCTTGTAACTTCAGTCTGAATATCAGGCAGATTGTTAAATGGTGGTTATTACAATAGCATGTTTTTATTCACCTCATCCCTGTTGACCAACATCTATGTCCATATATGCTAAGAAATGCTGTGTGTAACCAGAATATTTGCAGTCAGGTCATAGCTATAATTATTGTAGTGATAGTTTCAAATCCAATAAAGAGCAAAACTACTAAAAAAATAAAAATAGCAAAATAAGATGGGCAGTGATGGAAAAAAATGCCTGACATCAATGCAACATGTGTGTAATAACCAACACGCGCATGTGTGTACAGAAACATGTAACATATGCCACACTCAAAGAATGGACACAGAGAAAAGTAAGTCAAAATAAAATAGATAAGAAAAAACACCAACAAAAAGACTCCTAACATTCTATACAGTTTCAAGAAGTAGGAGGAATTTGTCTGCTGAATGCATAAAATCACAGGGAGTGGCAATGGCAATTTGGAAATGAAGTTGTGGTTTTCTTGTTACTTGTTACTATGACAAATCTGTTTTTATTTTTCACTCTGATTGTAAATATCTCAGTAGATTCTTAAGGCAATTATGGACACTGTGTACACTCCCCCGAGCCCAATGCTGTAACTTGACAGCATACGTTAGAAGTCTGCACACTGATCTTAACGGCTTGTCAGAGAGCTTTGATGTTTCCAGGGACTTTGAAACTGATCTCAGAGCATTGAAAAATCTTTTGTTGCTACTCCTAACACATTAGGAATATCTTAAGAATATGCAAATACATTTTTATTATACTGTAGTTACACATTAAAATAGGCATGATTTTAAGGGTTTGATTTCTTGTAGGGAGTTTGGAGCCTGAGATCTTTTTCTCTGTCGTCGTATCAATGGCTGAACACTGGGTGGCGCTGTTTGCAGAGGTTTTTAGAACATCCCGGAAGTGGCGGCTCTCTAGAGGAAGTAAGTCATTGAGACCCGACCCTGAGGCTGTATAGCCCAGCCTCACTGCTGCCCACCGAGTCGGCATGACAAAGGGGTTGTAAAGTCTCCTGCTTTTGCTAAAATGCCTTCTTCCCCTCTCTCCAGCTCCAGTCCTCTCTACCTTTTGCCATGTCTTCCAATCTACACTCCGACAAAACGGTCTCTAAAAAAGTAAGCCAGAATAAATGTGTCCTCCTTGAGTTGAGTGGTATCAGGGCCAAAGAGAAAGAAAATCACGGTTACAGATTACTGCATGTTTGAAACGGCTGTGGACAGAGATTTTGGTTAACTCGGATTGTGTTGTGAGAGATACTGTCCAGGAATTAGATGGATGGAGATGGTGATTACCTAGGACAAGGGTAGGGGGTTCTGTTGATTACTAAAATGAAGCAGGAGAGTCTTTGTGTATCAGAGATTTGGTAGAGGGAGATATTGGTCAACAAAGCAATGCTGTGGGGATGATCTGGACACCAGGGCTTCCTCTGGGGACAAAGGTGTTGGTTATGATTGTAAGAGTTGGAGATCTGATGGAAAGGTATCTTGGCATCTCTGTGCAGTCAGGGAAATGTTACAGCTATGCTCAGGTCCCCCAGAGGAGTAACAACTCTATTCCACCTGGGGAAAGTTCCCCAGTGAAAGCGTTAGAGTCTTGCTCTGCTGAAAGTTGTTATAACCTGACTCCACTCAAGAGATTTATTGGAAAGGAAAAATTGATGAGGGT
Organism: Sigmodon hispidus; assembly: GCA_004025045.1. Lineage (NCBI taxonomy): Eukaryota > Metazoa > Chordata > Mammalia > Rodentia > Cricetidae > Sigmodon > Sigmodon hispidus. The sequence goes on along the minus strand of PVIH01001143.1, from coordinate 24,756 downwards.
GCTTGCCTTTGCTAGGGTGAAAAGCATCAGCAAACTGCACAGAAACAGAGTAATAGGGCTTATATAGGGGTTTTTGGAGGATAGGGCATCCAGCGTGGCTTGAGATTGGTGGGGTTTGTGGCCTGATTCTGGGGCAGGCTTAGGGACTGGTTGGATTCCAAGTCCTTGTCCCTGGTCTTGGGATCAAGCCAGGGGTGGTGGGGGAGGGTTCCTTGGCCCTTTTTACCTTATACTAACTAATTGTTTGGGAGATCTTCATGACAGAGTTAGTTAGGAGGGTAACACATGTGGTCAGTGAGAACCAGGCTGTAAGGGGCTGGTGGGAGGAGAGGTTGTTAAATAGGGACCGAGAGGAGAAAGAAATTGGTCACTGTTCAGTTGGAGCATCTGACTTGCCCATATGTAGTCCCTACCCTGAAGTTGCCAGCTATACAAGTCCCCACCTAAGTGCTCAGCTTTTGACCATACTTAAACACAAACCAAGCTTATGATGGGCACATCATTGCCCTTTGCCTACAACCTATAAAACTTTCCTGCTCTTACTAAGGGATGCAACTTCTCTGGCCTCATTCCCTGAGACCAGTGAATCTGCCTGGGAGTCATTTCTCTTAATAACCCTGTTGTTGCATTTGTAATTTGACTTAATCTGGCTTTCTGTGTCAGTAGGAAACTTATTTGGATCAGGAATCACATTAAGTTACTAAGTTACTAAGGAGAAGGTGGTAGGAAATGTTGGTTGCCAGGGGCTATAGTTTGCTTTCTGCTGCTGTGATAAAACTCTTACCAAAATCAGCTTGGGGAGGAAAAAGTTCATTTTAGCTTATAAATAATAGCCCATTATCAAGAGAAACCAAGGCACAAACGTAGAGACAGAAACTAAAGCAGAGACCCACAGGGGAACACTACTTACTATTTTGCCACCTCTGGCTTGCTCAGCCAGAGCAGCCCAGGCCCTCCTGTCTAAGGATCTACCACATGAGCTGGGCCCTCCATCAGTTAGCAGTCAAGAAAATGCCTCTTAGCCCAGCATTGGTGGCTCACACCTTTAATGTCAGCATTAAAGTTACTTGTCCTTAGTAAGTGATGTGTTTTCTGGGACCCTTGAATTTGAGGACAGACTGGTCTACAGAGCAAGTTCCAGGACATCCAGGACTACACAGAGAAACCCTGTCTCAAAAAGAAAAGGAGGAGGAAGAAGAGAAAAAAAAGAACAAGAAGGAGAAGGAAGAAAAGGAGAGAGAAGGAAAAAGGGGAGAAGTCGGAGGAAGAGGAAAGTGTGTGTGTGTGTGTGTGAGAGAGAGAGAGAGAGAGAAGAGAGAGGTGGGCGAGGAGGAGAGGCATTCATGGCAGTCTGGTGGGGGCAGTTCTTTGGGGTTCTCTTTTCAAATTCAAACTTGTGTCAAGTGAACAAAAAATTACTAGTATGCTAGTGACGGGATATGTTAGTTATAAGAAACTGGGCAGCAAGATGTTAGTTAGCAGGGACCAAATGAACTGAAGTTGTTTGCCAGGGACAGGATGCTGTCAGAAGATGTTGCTTCCCAGTGACCATTGATGGATAAATGTTGATTATCAAGAATTGTTCAAAGAGAGGCCTTGGGTGAGAGAAAGCTGGAAGCCAGGGTTTGGGTCAGGGGAGATTTGGCTTACCAGGGAATGTTTGGTAGAAATGTTCTAGAAACTGGCTCAAGAAAGATCTTGATTCCAAGAGCTAACTAGGAGTGTGTTACAGATGACTAGGGACTGGATATGAGGAGATCCAGGTTACAAGAGGCTGGATGAGGGGAGCAGTTGTTTAACAGAGTCTAAGTGCTGAAAGAGCTGGTTATGCGGCAGTATAGGAGGTACATGATGGTCATGAGGAATGGATGAGTGAGTTCTTGGTTACTGGGGACTAGATGGAAGTCTGATTGGTTTCAAAGATTGGAGATTTAGTTCAGATATCAGGGACTATTACTTCTGTAGCAGGGGGACACCATGGTCTAGTTACCAGGACTATCTTGATTTTCATTATATCTGCCTTGATTTTCATTATATCTACATGAAGATTTAATATCCACAGAGAAATAAGTGGGGTCTTTTGTAGGTTTTCTGCAGGCTATCTGCAGGTTTTATTAGCCTGTGATCCTGTGTCCACCATGGTCAATTTGTTAGCAAGGCACAGTCCTGGAGAATTGGTGAATGCAGTATTAGCAAGGAATCCAGGTATTCAGGTTGAGAGTTGACTCAGCAAGTGTGACATATTGTGGCTGGTGCATGTGAGGGATTGGAGAATAGGGAACTATTGGGTGGAGCTCTTAGCAACATATCCCACAAGAGAAGAGTAAAAATAGGACAAAGAGCTCCTTGTTGCTTAGAGGAAAGTTTGGAAGGAGGAAGGGTGGTCATGGCAGTCAGTAAGGAAGCTGGGAGGAAGCGTGTTTCAGAGAAGGGAACCAGGTCAGGCAGAAAACTGGATGCCCATTGTGAGCTGAATCATCCTTGACTCCCACGGAAATGAAGTGACCCTGGCAAATAGCACCGGATTTTAACACTAGCCTGTGTCTTGTGTAACATGGAGGTTACTGTTTCTTAGTCAGAACTGGTCTTGTCTATTAAAGGCCCATGTGTTTGGAGCTTGGGGGAGCATTCCTGGGGGCAAGAATTAGAAAAATGGTTAGAAGACAGTGCCACACTGGTTAAATGCATTTCTCAGACTTCCCAGTTTATTGTCTCATTGGGTAAGTGAAAGATCATTAGAGAACAGATAGCCTTGACCATGGTCACATCACGGAGAGAACCACCAACGATCAGAGGCAGGTCCATCCATCTTTTGAATTTTACATGAGTCTGTTCATATTTTAAACGCATGTATACAATGTATCTTAATTATATTCACCACTACTTCTGCCCTTCAATTTTCCCCAGATACCCACAATGCATCTGTCTCCCAACTTCATGCTCTCTTGTTGTAGCTCACTGAACCCAGTTAATCCTGCCTATATGTGCATGGGCACATATTTTTAGTAGCTGCCCCACCAAAAATAGTGAATCTCCTTCTTGGAACAGATTTTATCTGCCAATGTATAAAAGGGGTGGGGGCATCAGCCACACCTCCTCCCTCCGTTCTTGAATTTTTCACTGGCTTGATCTTGTATGGGTCTTGTGCAGGTAACAACAGTTGTTATGAGTTCATGAGTGTAACATCCATGTCATGACCAGAGGCTGTCCTTTAGAGCATTCCTCTCCATCTTAGTGGCTCTTACAGTCTTTCTCTCTTTCCTCTTAAATGATGCTCTCTGGGCTTTGGGGTAGATGTAAATGTCCTGACTAAGGCCGAGCACTCACATTTGTTATTTTCAGCACTCTGAGCAGCCATGAGTCTCTGCATTATCTGCCATCCACTGTAATAAGCTTCCACAGTCAATCTTAACTATGGTTTAATCTTGACTATCATTCTCCAAAACTGGTGATTTAAAGTTTGAATTTAAAGTAATAATTGCTTGTGTTAGTTAGGACTCCTATTGCTGTAAGAGTTGCATGACACAGCAACTCTTATCAAGGAAAACAGTTAATTGGGGTTGGCCTACAGTTCAAATGTTTAGTCCGTTATCATCGTGGTGTGACATGGTGATATGCAGACATGGTGCTGGAGCTGAAAGTCCTTATATTTTGACCCAACAACAACAAGAAGTGGTCTGTCTCGCTGGGCATGGTTTAAACATATATGAGACCTCAAAGCCCGCCTCCATAGTGACACACTTCTTCCAACAAGACCACACCTACTCCAACAAGGCCACACCTCCTAATAGTGCTAATCCCTTTAGGGGCCATCACATTACTAATGGTTAGAACAGTGTCAGTGTTGAAGTTTCTATTTTCGTCCTGTGTTCTTTATCCCCATTTTTGTCATGCCTTTTCAGAATTTGTGACCATTTTCTATCAATCCATCTTTTTGTAGTTTAACATGCAGATTATACTTGGTTTTTAAAAATATGTTTTTAAGTTTTCAGTAGACCTGACAGTATGTATAAAACTAATTCACAATGACTTTTATATCACAATGAAAAGTGAAATGTTGTACAGGGTTTCTGGCCCACTTTGAGCCAGAGGTCAGACCTGCCCGCAGCAGCTTTTACTCCCACCCCACCCCCATGAATCAGATGCTTATATTAATTTTATACTGTTTGGCTTATGTCTCAAGCACATTACTAGCTAGCTCTTTCATCTTAATTCAACCAATTTTCATTAATTTGTTCTGCCTCATGGCCCAAGGGCCCCTAGCTTACCTGAATCCTACATGCTTCTTCTTTGGCAGCTGGGTGGAATCTGCCTGACTCCACCCTCCTTCTAGCTGTCTCTCCTCTGATTCCTCCACCCACTTCTACAGTGCTCCACACAGGCCAAAACAGCTTCTTACTTACAGAATAATATTCACTACTTACAGAGACCAGTCCCACCACAGTGAAATAGTTGTAAAATTTTTGAGTTCTCTAGTTATTGATACCTCAGCTGAATGGGTTTCTCTGTGACATTCTCACACACACACTCCTCCCACTTTGCTCCAAGCTGTCTGTCCTTATGCAGACCTGTAAATCACTAACTCTCCAGTCAAATGTGTCATGCACTGTCCTGTCTATGATTATTTTTATATGAAACTCTTTTGTTTCTGGTTTTCCACATGAAAATCTATAAGCAATAACGTTTTACTACCCTCACTTAGAAAAAGGATTTAGTGTAATCAATCAACAAAAATATAACATTTATTTTGCATTCTATTTTATGTCAGTCTGAATTCTTGAACTGTGTATTGTCTTAGTCAGTGTTATATGGTTGTTAAGAGACATCATGATTATAGCTACTCTTATAAAAAACATTTAGTTGGGGTTTGCTTAGTTTTAGAGGTTTAATCTAAACCTCTAAAGGGAGCATGGAACATGCAGGCAGATATGGTGCTAGAGAGGTAGCTAAGAGTTCTCCATCTGGAATGGTAAGTAACAGGAAGAAAGAGGCTACAGGGGCTGGCATAAACATTTGAAACCCAAAGCCCATCCCCAGTCACATACTTCCTCCAAAGCCACACCTACTCCAACAAGACCACACCTCCTATTAGTGCCAATCTTTAGAGACCACGTATTCAGTGTCTATGGGGGCCATTCCTATTTAAACCACCACATTATTCTTTCTCTTAACATTTCTTTCTCACTCAACTCAATAATTATTGGCAGTGAATACAGAGACCCGTGGCTGCTCAAAGTGTTGATAAAAGTGATTATATGCGTGTCTGTAGTGGGATTATGTTGTTGCATTGTAAATAATTGTCCCAGCTACTGGTTTAATAAAAAATGCTGATTAGCCAAAGGCATACAGGAAATGTGGGTGGGGCTACCAGACTAAGAAAGTCTGTGAACAGGAAGAACAGAACAGAGATGCAAGAGAGAGCCAGATGAATTGCCAGCAGAAACAGAGGAAAGAAGCTGAAATTCTGCTCTAAGAAAAGGTACCGAGCTGCATTGCTGAATAGGATAAGAATCATGGGTTAGTTTAAGGGTAAATGCCTGAGTCCTAGGTCAATCAGCATAAAATTAATGTAAGCATCTGTGTGTCTCTATGGGACTGTGGGACTGCGAGTCTGCAGGTGAGAACCGTAAGGCTAGGCCAGAAAATCCAGGCCAGAAACTTAATACAACACTTAGTCCCCAATAGGATGTTTGTATCCCTATTTTTAAGACTTGGAGAACATTATAGGGAGATAATGGAAAGGACATAGGAGACAGAAGATATGGGGAAGGGTTCTGAAATGCTATCTTCAGGGACTGACAGCCATTGCAAATATTACCATTCCATACAGGCCTGGGCCTGTCATCAGGAAGGGGCTCATGAATTCTTGCCCATATATGCTGAAATATTGGCCACTGGGTGATAGAGAAAGGCAAACATTGTCCTCACTTTCATACCCAACAGGCTCCATTGAGGAATTCCAAATCCAGACATCCCTTGTAAAAATCACAAAACAAAAGGCCATGCATGGCATTGAAGGATTCTCCTACAGAGAAGCAGGACACTGAGCCTTTTTACCAGAAAGCAGTTTTATTGTGCTGATTTAGGCTCAGCAGATTAGTAGCCAAAGGCTGAGCCCTGAACACAATGAGGTTTTGCCGTGTATGTTTAATTTCTTTGTCCTCCTAATATGGTAGCATACATTTCAATTGGGTATTTTATGACTATAAGGCTATAGCACTAAGGCTACAGGAATGCTATAGAGTTGCCATATCACAATACATTGAGGCTTCAAGGATATGATAAGAGAGGACACAGGAATGTAAGGAGGCTACACATGTGTACACTGTCATTGGTTAAACCATACTGTCTTTATTTGGTTTTACAAAGGTCCTTACCACAACACGAGAAAAGGATTAATGGGGTGTTACAGAATGGGAGGAAGATGGGAGAGGAGGGGGTGCAGAGTAATCACTGCCAGGGATGGCGAACTTACTTTTCAGTTGTTGGCAGGAGAATCCAGCATTTCCCCAAACATGAATAATTTGAAAGCTACAAATCCGTCCATTATGCAGGTTCACCATTCCCTGATCAGACTTTCCAACAACCTGAGGGTTTTTAATTTCCCTTCTATTGCTTTATGTCATAGCTATGGTTCAGTAGCCCAGAAGAAACAACCTGAGCCAGAAGATGCCTCAGCCCACAGGAGAAGGACACAGCCTCTCACTGTAGCTGAGGCATAAAGCCTGAGTTGTTGGCACCTGCTTATTATGTCCCACTCACCAGGAGGCCAAGAGCCCATAGGCAGGGGCTGAGCCTCTCACCATGTCAGTTAGGCTCTACGGACAAACACTGCTAAGGCTTTCTCATTTTAGCACCAAGCATTAAAATGTGTCTATGCACGGCTTTTCAAATTCAAACCACATCCTTCTATCTCTCATCTCCACAGGCTCATGATAGCACAAGATGAAGTCACTAATTCACATGTCTCATATACTTATAGCAGTAGCTCAGGATAGCATTAAAAAGGGTTTTAAGATTCAAGACATCCTCATAAAAATAGGTTTTATTCTTTTAATATATAATGGTATAGAGTAAACATTCTCATTCAGCACAAGGGGAATCAGGGTGTGTGTGTGTGTGTGTGTGTGTGTGTGTGTGTGTGTGTGTGTCCACAGAATGATGGATACTATCACCACAGAAGGAATGAACTCAATAACTGTGTGACTCCATCTCACTTTCAGAGCTCTTAGAGATCGAAAGCCCTTAGAAATCTCATTTCTTCCAGCATGCAGTCCTCTTTTCAAGACATCTCAACCCTAATCCTAACTCTAATCCTAGCCCTAACCCTAACCCTAACCTACAATCTTCCCAGAACAGTATCTCACAGCATCCCAGGATCACCATAGGTATACAGACTTTCCTTTCCCTGCTTCATACACAGCCCAGTGAGGAACTCTATGCAAAGGACCCACGTGTCCTACTATGTGCTAACCTTAGTCATTTTCTGGACTCTCGGTGCAAGTTTCAATGACTGCCTTGACTCATGCATGCCTACAAAAGCAAAGCCAAGCACAGACTGTCTGCAGCTCCCTAGAGATGTCTTTTTATCTCTTTTCATCTCTGCCAGGGTTTCTGCTTGACAGGATCTGGTATAAATTTCTGAGCAGGGAACTCCTCAGTTCAGACATTCTCCTTTAAAATGTATTGTGTTTCATACTATAAAATCATCCTTGTAGGGCCTTTCAGTCAACACCTTTCCTCCTGACAACATCTACAAATGAGGTTTCTCTCTAATTTGGTTATCTCTAACAATTACAGCTACACCAATGGCTGCAATATATTGTCCCAATTTTCTTTACAAATTACTTTTCTCATAAGTGTGGCCAAATAGGTTTTGACAAGCAACCTAAGGTAATAATATTTTAATTTACTCCAAGGGGATGAAATACATGCCTTCTAGGTAAGTCATGGTAGTAAGAAGCATGTCTGGGCATGGGAGCAGGAGAGTGGAACCTGCTAGTGACATAGTGTCAACGAGGAAGCAGTGTATGGAGCTTGGGTTGACCAGACACTTAAGATATTGACCGATACAATTATTCGCTGCCATGTTCAACATGCTCTATTTTTAAAGAACTGCAAATTCACAACATAGTTTCCTGCTGTGGTTTTCATTTGTGTCTACAATGTTTCGAATTCATTTTTGTGGAGAGCAAAAACATTAACAGTGTTGGAATTTCAAATGTTTCTGTCTGAACTATTATACTGCAATTTTTTATTCCATTTTTATTACCTTTTCTTTGGCAGGAAAGATTAATTTACCATATTTGCCTGTCTGCATCTGACCTCTTTTTGTCCTGCCAATGCAAAGGACTATTTTGTTTGATGAAAGCTGTCCTACCCTGATTCTGAGGCTTTGGAGGAAGATGCTCTTCCAAGAAGTGCCAATCCTCTGCCTTTGGTCATTTTATTATTGAGCTACTTGGAATCTTTTCCCTTCTGTGTAACTTTTTGATCGGTTCTTTGTACCCACAAAAGAAATCATGGTTATTTCCTTCATAGTCAATATCAAGCCCTGAGGTGCTAATACACACGATGAATGCACAGGTTTTGTGCAGATGCTAACCTTGCTGTGCTTATCCTTGAACCATCCCCCTAGCCAGGAAATTTATTACTTAAAGACAATAGGCAAAAATCTAGGTTTGTGGGAGCCTTTTTATAGCATATTTTTATTATAATTTCTAAGAATAAATAAAAAGCAAAAGCAAAGTGATTAGAAAAGTGAAGGTATAAAGGTTAATTATCTCTGCAATATCTTTAAACACAAAACAAACAATCCAAAATGATACCAGGATGATTAGAACCGTAGTAGTTATTCTTAGGTTTCTTGGCTTCCAGAGACCAGCCACACACAAGTCTACATAAACCAGGTCCATGTATGGGAAGTTGTGTCTCCTGTGAAGTATCTGCGCATTGCTTTGCCCATTACCAATTGGGTTCTTCATTTCCCATTTTTAGCATGAGATCCTTGATATATTCTAAGAGTCCTGTGCTCTGTGTGATTAAGTATTTTACCACTGCCTATACCAATCTTATAATAGTGAACAGGCACACAGTATGTGTGGCCACTTTCCAAGATGCATGAGTACATCTGTCATCTGAAGTGCATGAAGGGGCTGAGCCATGTTGTGGCTGAAGCAGCTGCAGCTATGCTTCCTGTGGTGTGGTGAGCTTGCATGAGCCATGCTAGAAGGTCAATGCTTCCACCTGCATCATTTCCAACTCCACACACCAGGCCACGCTTCCCTAGGTAAAGGAGGCAGGGTGAGTTAAGTAACTTACAGTCATGGTATTTGCCCAAATTTCCCATTAGTTACTTGACTTCTATCTTCCTGCGCTCCTCCCCTTCCGGTTCTCCTCATTTCATGACCATGATGATGTCATTGAGAAAAATCTGCGTAGGCTGTCTCTGTTTTCAACTGAGACTATCTGAGGAATTTCATGTTCATCTCTACATTTTCTATTTTTAACATAAATCTTCCCCAATTGAGTAAGCCAAGCCTTCCTCCAGTGTCCCCACAGGTATGAAACACTTTCCATGACTGTTTTTAGGTGACAGTAATAATGCATCAGTGTTCTTCCTATGAACTTGTAAGATGCTTCTAGGCATATCTCATCTCATGAGAAGAAAACAGCACCAACAAATAACCTGCTTTATAAGACTAGTAAATCAAATCTGGACTTTAACACAGGAAAATCTAGATCCCCTCCTGTCTAAGCCACACCCACATTACTATTGAGCTATCAGTATTTACCTCTAAGTGAAGTTAACCACACTTGCCAAGGACTCTGATGTTCACCTTCTGAAGTCTACTCTGTGTCTCTGGTTATTTTTCCCTTAGTGTAATATACACCAAATAACATTCTAAAGCCACAAATCCCTTCAACTTGTGTAAAAGGGTCTTTCTATGGACTATAGGCTTGCATTTTGCAATTCCTTTAAATCTCCTTGTTTTCCATTGTGACTAAGTATTGAATTGGGATTAACAGAGATACCAATGAAGAGATGTCATAGGCTAATTGTACCAGCTCCATCTGCCCAAGTTCCGCAGTCCCTGGCACATCAAGATGCTTTATTAGTGGTTGTTCCTCTAGTGTGTTCCCATTTTGCATATAACAGCTTGTCTGCCCCTTTGGTGTCAACTGAGTATCTAGATAAATTATCTAACTCAGTGTGGCTGTCACTTGGTGAGGATGAAAGGAAAAAGAATGTGATCTTAATGAGGACTCCAAATCAGTAGCTGGTGAACTAAAGGGTCACTACCCCAAAATGGTTGTGTGCATTTCTCCAGAAGTGGTTGTCGTTATCACCATCACCTAGTGATGTCAGGTGAATAGAAATGTGATATTCTGTCCTTTTAACAAGGTGAATTACCTGCTCATGGGGCGGGGGTGGAATTGTCATGCATGGAGAAACCCTTGACTTAATAGATAACATGTAGACTGGGCCTATTTGCTCGTTTTATCAGAAACTTGGTCAGTTTAAGATAATAACTCATTGCCATTGACAAATGTTTCTGTCATTCTAATTTATTGGCAGTGGCTCCTCCCAGTCTGTTCCTATCTTGTCAGCTACAGCTTGTCTGCCTTTTGGCATCAGCTGAGCATCTAGATAAACCACTTTATCACCCCCTTCCTTATCAGTGATACTTCTTTTTGGAAACTCTAGTTTTTGCCTTGATATTCTTACATGAAATTCCTCAGTCAGTCTCAGTTGAAATATAGTTGAAAACAGTTTGTGCGGATTTTTAACAATGACATCATCCTGCTCATAGAAAAAAGGAGACCTGGAAAAGAAGCAGGGCAGGGGAGACAGACATCACATAACTAAACAGAAACTGAAGCAGACATTTTATGCACAGTCAAAACCATTGAATTTCCTGTTGACATGACAATATTTTGTCTCGGGTGCTGCAGGATATATTGTTAGGGGAAAATGTTCCTTAAATTTTTTTCACATATATTTACCTCACAGGAACTATGCAAAACAACGTGTTCTCAGCCACATCCGCCCTAGGAGATGTACTGAGCACAGGCATCGGTGGAGTCTAGTCTCCTTCTCTGCCTGTCTTGCTTCCCTGCCTTCGAAGATCATCCTAAAGCACTTAATGGAGTCCTTATATTCGTGGGCACACTACAAGTACTACCTCATTCACTGCCTCAAATGCAAAATATCTCCATTCAGTTAGTTACAAGGAAACTGAGTCATGAAGCCATTTAATGTTACCCACAGGCACATATGATAGTGAGGATCCCGAATCCTACCAGGAAACTGTGACACAGCCCTCAGCTTGCTACCCCACTGCATTGGTGCTGTGCTTCCCAGAGCTTCATGGGTAAGGAAAGCACACTTACTCAAGGCTCCACTCTCCAGCCACTTTCTTCAATTACAGCCTGTGTGTCCTGGGACATTTCAACCTTGGTCCTGAAGAGAAAAACACAGTGATGATGACCAGTCATCATAGATAGTGTCCAAGCTGTCCTATGAAAGAACACGCTTCCATGGTGACTCTGCAAAGTAGCCTTTAAGGACACTGGTTTCTCTTAGACTGTCTGGGTGTGTCATAATGATGGCTTGAAGAAGAGAAAAGCCCACTAGAGAAGTCAGTGTTGGGAGGTTCCTGACTGAGTACTGGCTTCATGACCTTGGCCTTCCCTGGGTTCAGCAGGTCAGACTGCTAGATGGCTGCAGTCCTGAAAACTGTGGTCCACACCCTTTCCAATGAAGTCATCCCAGAATCAAACTCGGACCTACCCCCTCTACTGGTCAGTAGCTGCCTTCGTGCTGGGCATGAGATAAAATACAGTGTTTTGGAAGGGCTATTGGGGGGAGTTGGGGGAGACTTAGAGGAGGTGGAGGAAGCAGGTGAAACAAGAGCAGGGCACTTAGTGGGGATTCTGTCAATGGAGGAGGAGGAAGGCATGTGGACCATTAAGGTGGGGAAGAAGGAAGTGTGCCTTATAGGAGGGAAATGGGTGGGGCGGTAAACGGAAAGGGAATTGGTCTTTGCAGCAGGTCTAGGGGTGGCAGCTGGCACAGGCAGGAAATGAGAGGAGACTGGATGAAGAGAGGGAGGAGGAGGAGGAGGTGGAGGAGGCCGGTTCCGTAGAGAACCCAGAGGTCTAGGAAGCTTTCTGGTCATCTTTTCAGAAGACACAGCCTAAGTCTGTGAGCAAATGAACTTGTGCCAAACATTGTGGCAGTTATCTCCTAGGTAACCAGGGACCTTGCACATGACATAATGCACATTGTGATGCGTACACGTCTCCCTGTGATAAACTGCACCAGCCTAGTCAAGCCACAGTCTAGGTGTAAGGATGTGTGCCAAGTAGGAATGGGATGCTGGCAATGGCTCTGCTTCTGGGATCACATGGTGACTGGCAGTCTGTTGGCCAAGACTGGGCCCGAGCATGACATGTGTCCATGTGCTTGAGGCCTTGAGGAGTTTCTGGACCTTGCAGGACCTGAATCTGGAACAAGCCAGTACCCTACTTTGACTATGCTATTTCCAGGACCTTCTACCTTTTTCATCACTTGGAAATTTGGAAATAAAAGAGGATTTCAGAGGAATGGTCTTGTTCACTACGATAACACTGTTCATGAGGAGGGAGCTATAATAGGCAGGCCTGTTCCTCATTTTATTTATTTAATTTATATTCATAATCTTTAGTTCTTATGTTATTTTTAAAGATTTCATATTTGAATACAATCAATTTTTATCCTTTCTACCCCTTTTCTTGTCCAGCTCCTCACTGGTCCCCCAGCCACCCATCTCAAATTCATTACCTCTTATAAAGTTATTTTATATAAATATGCATACATGCATATAACATACTGTCTAGTTAGTGTTGCCCTTATTTGTCTATACTTAGAGCTGACCCCTTAGGATAGGGTTTCTTGCTGGAAAGAAAAATAAAAAATAAAGGAAGAAGGGAAGAAGAGAAAGGAGGAAGGAAGGAAGGAAGGAAGGAAGGAAGGAAGGAAGGAAGGAAGGGGAAGAAAAAGGAAAGGAAAAGAAAAAAAGCTGGTTCTTCCTTAGTAAACATTGATGCCTGTAGATCTTCACCCAGGGATTAGGCCTTCTGAAATTTCCTCCATGCTGACATGTATATTGATGGTGTCTTATTCAGCAAGCATATTCTTAATAGAAATATGCTCTCTCTCTCTCATCTCTCTCTCATCTCTCTGTCTCTCTCTCTGTCTGTCTCTGTGTATGTGTGTGTGTGTGTGTGTGTGTGTGTGTTTAAGGAAGCTACAATGATATGGTGATATAGTGTATGTGACACACACACCAGACATTTATATGGTCATATAGTGTATGTGTGTGTGTTTAAGGAAGCTTATAAAATAGTAAGTTTCCCTAAAGCTTTCCCAAGCACACTTAATGTTACTCATCCCTCCCCCCTCTCCCTTACTCTCCTCCCCTCCCTCACCCTTCCCCCTCCCTCCCCTCCCTCTACTCTTTGTGAAGCATAGCACTTGTGTCTCGATGTCTCCCTCTCTAGATCTCCCTCTTCCCCTCCCTAAAAAAGTCTAGTTTTACTTTTCTTCTCTTCTATGATTATTCCAGATCCAGGAAATATGAACTAGGTCCTTGATGGATTAAGTTCTGTTTCAGCACATGTTGGGACCTCCATGTTAATTCTAAGGTAAGAATGGTGCAGCCAACATGGCTTCAGTTTTGTTAAAGTCTCGAGGCCTATTAAAATGCTACTTGAAATCTGGTGTGATAACCTCTGCAACATTGTTATTTTCCTTCAAGATTTCTGTGGTTACCTGAAGTCTTTTGTCTTTCCATATGAAATTTAGAAGTTTTTCCATTTCTATTAATGTCTTTCTACTTGTGTCTTTGATTTCTTTTTTCTCCTTTTTAATTGATAATTTTCTTTATTCTTAAGGATTTTATGCATGCATGCAATAAAATATGATCATAGCTACCCAGTATTCTCCCCTCCAACTTTCCCAATGTCCCCTCCAACACGCCCCCCTCTCAACTTTATTAGACTTTTTTGTTCTTTAATAATCCACTAAGTCCAATTGACACTGCCAATATATGTGTGGGTATGATGTTATCTGCTGGAGCATAAAAATCCCCCAGGGGCTGCACCCCCAAAAAGAATTATTTGCTGTCCAATAGTTATTACCCACCAGTAGCTTCTCAGGAAAGGATGGGACCTGAGAAGTACCTCCTCATTCTATTTTAGCTGTTTTTTTTCTTATACAAATATTATGCAGATAATCCAGAAGACAGCATTCCACAGCTCTCCTCTGTCTTCTAACTTGAATTATTTTTACCTTGTTTTGCTGGATGCTCCCCGGGCCTTGGTGGGGTAGATAAAGCTGTCCAGTTTTGGGTTTAGGTTAAGTTTCTACTTGTTATACAACCCTGCATTGACTGCTACCCAGAGCAAGAAGTTTCTCTGACCAGAGCTGAGAACAATCCAAGTTTATAGGCATAAAGATAATATTTAGAGATAAATTTGACAACACCACCTCTTGGCAAAGGAACATTAGCAGGTTCTACCCTAGGGCCTAGGGCCTTGGTAGCCACGAGCTTCAAATCAGGATTATTTAGAGTACCAGGTATGAAATTTCCCTCCTAACACCCGACTCACTCTTGAGGGAGGGGGGAGAAAACTACTTCTGCCAGGAGTGGAGACTGAACTAAGCAATATTGGGGCAGTGGGACCATGGGACTGCCTGCAGCCTGCCCAGGGAAGGGATGGGGAGTTGTGGTGAAGAAAGAATGACCTGATGTGGTGGGAGGGGAAAGGGACCTTGAATAAGGATATACAAGGTTAGAAAGTGTGACTGCTTTGTTCATAATAATAATAATAATAATAATAATAATAATAAAAGGGAAAAAAAGAAATTTCCCTCCTGTCAGTTCTTTAGATCAGAAAGAAATTAATTATCCTATTCTAGTCATTGCCACTATGGCATTAATGAGAAGGTCTTGTCTGCAGATCAGTATTTTGACATGTGAAGTCCAGCACTGTATAAGTCAACTGATGTCTTTTCTCCCCTAGAAGTCTACATAACGCCTTTTGACCCTCTAGCATCCAGCCAACAAGGAAGAGGAGTTCTGGTCAATTTGAGGCTGATATCTGTGTGTCCTGTAGTCCGTGAGTGGTATCCTCAGCAATAGGGTCTTACCCTGTACTTGTGGTGGCTTAACTGAGAAGTTACAATAACCTGTGTTGTTATGGAGACCTGGCCTCTCTGGCCAATAACTCACAGGGTGGTATCCCATGCTTTGTACTGCAATTTTAATAAGCCATTTCTTCTGGAAGCATTGTTTTCCACACAGACTCTTTTTTAAGGATATTATAAACTAGCTTACTAACTAGTTGGTACCTATCAGGCCCTTACGAATGACCTTAGTTCTGGTGATCCCACCCACTACTCGTTCTGCTCCTCCCCACCTTAACCTAAACCCTACTTAGTCTGTTAACCCGTTATTGCTCCCTTATTTTCCTATCATCTCTCCAACTGTATTTTTAATTGGGCTGTGAGAAGTAGGCTTCCAGATGACTTTTCATACACCTTCCTTTGGGTTGGCCCTTCTTTCCCTACCAGATTTCCTCCGCACTCCATGACCCCCCTCCTTTATTCTTTCCACACCCCGTCTTTCTCCTTTCATCTGTAGCTTGATTTCTATCAGATAGACATTTTTACAATTTTAATTCTTCCCATCCATATGCAAAGGCATTTTATTTTAAATGAATATATGTGATCATATTTAAACTGTAATTTTCAGACATATCATCAAACACTGAAGCCTCACCCTTGATTGGTCCATCTTTCAACCTTCATCAAAGAAGCTTCTCTTCTCAATAGATGGTAATAGTTTTAGAGATGTGCAAAGGCTTGGTATGCAAAGAATAAGAGACCATGGACTACTCGAGCCTAAAAGGGATGTCTATATATTTCTTCTTAAGGTTTAGGTACCATCAAGAGAGATGAGCCAGAAAGATTGAAAGAGCCAAAATTGCAGAAGTCTGCAACCCAACAGTATTTACTGGGCATGACAGAGCTGTTAGACACTCAAACTCACTGCACATCAGACCTGCTCAAGATCAAGCCAGTCAAAATCCCAGTGTGGATGGGGAGAGTCTCATGAAGTCCCACCCTTAGCTGAGAAGATACTAGCTGTTGGTGACTCCTGAGGGAGGTTGAGTCAGTTTTCTTCAGGGATATAGTTGGTAAGAAGCTACCCATGTGCCTATTCAGACAGCACTAACTGAACTCTGTAGATGCACAAATTCAGGATGTATAAAATGAGACTCAGAGCCAAATATCCGGGGAAGGCTGAAATATCAGAGAGGGGAAGCACCACAGTCAATTCCCACCCAGCTGTCTTGCAACTTCCTCAGCCTTGCTCCTGGTCACTTCTGTCTGTCGCTTCTGTCTCTGCTGGGTTTCTACAGTCCTTATATACCCTGTTCCATCCAGATTAGGATTAAAGGTGTATAGCCTTGAAATCACAGAAACAGAAGAAGTTCTGTCTCTGGAGTTATGGGATTAAGGGTATAGGTCATCACTCCCAGCTTTCCTTGTGCTGGGATTAAAGGTGTGTGTGATTGACTCTCAGCTGTTTATCCTTGTACTCAAGAATCAAGAATTTCCTGAGCTGTTTGCCTAGGATTTGACTGTGTGCTGCCTCTGATATTTCAGGATTTATTAAATATCTAACAAATATCCACAGAACTCATTGTGTTTTTGTAAACTGAGAGTCTGTGAAATTGGGAAGGAAGTGATAGGGCAGATATGGGAGCAATTAGTGAAGAGGAGATTAGGGGGCGATTATTATCAAAACATGTAATAGGTTTGTATGAAATTCTCAGACCATAAAAAATAAAAATAAAATATTAAAGCATTGAATTTAAGGCAACTTCCTAGTTGAACTGGAACCTGTCAGGTCTCATACATGTCCCCGTTCCTGTTTTCTTCCTAGTTCTCATTTCTCTCAGCACCATCTCTTTACTACTGAATATTTATCAGAACCCATTTTTGTACATAATAGTATATACATTTTACATTCTACATACATTGCTTGTTTGAAAGATGCTTTTTTCTGTATTATCTATAATTTTTATTTTAACTCACCTCATATTAAGCCTACAGTTGAATTTCTTTGTGAAGTTCAGGGACATACATATATCTCCTACTCAAATTCATGTGTTATAATCCCCTGTGTTTTAAGATACTCATAATTCTCCTTTTCTATTTTTTTGTCATTTTATCTACAAGCACTCACATACTCATTTATATTTACATTTGCTTATATTATTGCCTACATAGACATGGAGAAACAATATATTCTTGTTAGTATTCGGGGGATTGCTTTTGATAAGGTGAATATTGTTTTAAATTGTATTCATTCATTTATGTGATTAAATTTTTATGTTATGGCTTTTAAGATTACAATTTTTATTACTTCTTTGATATTTCTGTTCAAAAAGTTTTGATCATATTTGCTCCTGTGGTGGATTGAATAGGTATGACCTGCTAGATTCATGTACATGGATGCTTGGCATACAGGGAGTGGCTCTATAAGATATATAACTCTCAGCTCATTCTCTAGTGCCATGTCTGCCTGCACATTACCATGTTATGCCATGATTGATAGTAGACTAAACCTCTGAAATTGTAAACTAGCCCCAATTAAACCTTTTTTTTCTTTGTAAGAATTGTCATGCTCATGGTATCTCTTCACAGCAATGGAAATCCTAACAAAGAGAAGTTAGGGGCATTGTTGTGATAAACCTGACCCTGTTTTTGTTTGAAGAAATGTAGACTTTGGGATTTTGGATTAGAAAAGCAATTGAATGCTTTTAAGTGGGGCTTAGTGGGTCACTCTAGTAGGAGCAAGGAAGACAGGAGTGATGATGAACTGTGCAGGGGTTGGATCTAGAAGAGAAGAATTTTTGTATGTGACTTAGAGATCCTTCTTAAGAAATTTTGGTGAAGAATGTGGCCGCTTTTTGTCTAAAGAGTCAGCCTGAGGCTAAAGTGAAAAGATTTGGATTAATTCCATTGGCAGAGGAAATCTTAAAACAACCAAATATAGACTCTGTGGTGTGGTTATTAATGTTAACTCTAGTGATTTACAATGAAAGGAGCAAGCTGAGAATGTAAAAATAGAAAATGTACAATTTGAGGAGAGAAAGAGGCCCAGCAAGTGGAATGGAGCTAAATCCTGTGTTCAAAGAGATAAATAGAGTAAGAACTGGAATGAAGGGAGTGGTGACCTCAGGGCAAGATCCTACCCAGCTAAGCTTCCCATTTGTAAAAGTAATTAAAGAACATCTTTGGTTCAGGTGTGGTGGTATATCGCCGGAGATACACTATACAAGGATTAATATTTATTAGGGGGAGAGCAAGGACTTACAGATACAAAGAGCGATTCTAAGAGATTCAGAACTCTTCATGGGACATTCAGCTTTCTCCCAGACAGATCAGGAACAAAACAGGCCATCTGGTCTATGTTCCCAGGCTCAATGGAACCTGGCCACACCCCATTAGGGGTGGGGTCTTCTGAGGTCATTAGGATACATCGAGGTCACTAGAACTTCCCTCTATAATTCCAGCATTCTGCTACAGTGGTGCACACCTTTAGTGCAGTGCACTGGGAAGGCAAGGGCTGGTGAATCTCTGAGTTCGAAGACAGTCTGGTTTGTAGATTCAGGTTCAAAACAGCTAAGCTTAAGTAATGAAGAAAACCATCAAAAACAGAAAGTTGGTGAAGATATAATTGAAAAGGGGAGCATGTTCTAGCCCCAGAAAGCAGGAGAACTTGGTATCTTTGGCCATGGTACCTTTGGTTCTGGCTTCATGAATCTTCCTCTGTGACTAAGAGAAGGTACTGAGGCCAGGCATGTGTAAGAGGTCTGAATGGAGGCCTAAAGAGGCCATTCTGGGAAGTTTGGTGAACCCTGGATTACCTTGGAGACCTCAAGATGTTAGAGATGCCAGATCCATGGAATACCTGCTAAAGAAAGCTAAAACAGGAAGTGGAACCAGCCCAAGAGAAAGAAGTGTGTCGTAGTCAACAAAATTGAATGGAGTTTGACATCTTAAGAGCATTTTAGGGGCTGGAGAGATGGCTCAGTGGTTAAGAGCACTGACTGTTCTTCCAGAGGACTTGAGTTCAATTCCCAGCATCCACATGGCAACTAACAACTGTCAGTAATTCCAAGATCTGACACTCTTACACAGTTATACATGCAGGCAAAACACCAATTCACATAAAATAAAATCTTTTTTTTTAAAGAGCATTTTGACATCAGACATGGAGGTGCAGAGTTTGGAGTTTACCCATCTGGTTTTCAGTCTTGGCTTCGGTCCAGCATTTCCTCACTGTGCTTCCTTCCCTGTATTTTAAAATGGTAATATACATCCTGTGTCATTATATGTTGGAAGTATGTAATCTGTTTTTATATTTTAATTTTATAGGAGATATAGTTGAGATGGCTTGAATCTCAAAAGAGACTTTGAATTTTGGACTTTAAAAAATTGTTGAGACTGTGACTAACTATGAGTAATGGATTTTGTGTTGTTATGTTTACAAGCCTATGAGGGCCAGGAGTGGAATGTGGTGGTTTGAATAGGAATGGTCCTTGTAGATTCATGGGTTTGAGTGCTTGGCCTGTAGGGAATGGCACTATCAGAGGTGTGGCCTTGTTAGAGTAGGTGTGGCTTGTTGGAGGAAGTATGTCATTGTGGAGGTGAGCTTTGAGGTTTCTTATGCTCAAGCTATGCCCAGTATGGCATACAGTCTCCTTCTGCTGCCTGCAGATCCAGATGTAGAACTCTCAGCTCCTTCTCCAGCACCATGTCTGCCTGCATGCTGCCATGCCGTTCACCATTACAGTAATGGACTAAACTTCTGAAACAAGAATTGTTGATAATGGGCTTCTAGATGTGTAGGAGACACAGGAGCCCAAGGACTCAAGAAGGAATTTCCATTTACTGGTCGTCATAAAATGACATAAAATAAGCTGAAAAATAAAATAAAGAAGAGAAAGAAAAAGACACCATGTTCATGGTGTCTCTTCACAGCAATAGCAACCCTAACTAACCCAACTCTCCTTCTTCTTAGTTATTTTGTATAAAATTACATGTAATTCCTTTTGGTGTGTGTGTGTGAAGGGGGGTGAAAGAGAGAGAAAGCTGGTGCACTCACCTGTGACAGTGGGTATTGAGACTAGAAACAGTCTTTCTCACTGAACCTGTAATTCAGCACTTTTAGCTAATCCAGGTTCAGGTGAGCCGGAGATATGTGTGTTGGGTCAGCCTAGTGCTAGGGTTTCAGGTACACACTGCTGCTGTGTCCAGCTGTGTCCACCAAAGCTGAGAACGGAGCTCCACTGCTCATGTTTGGGAAACAGGCACTTTCTCCCTGAGTTGTTGCCCTAGACCCAGGGGTGGACTCTCACTTGCAGGTCATGTGACCCCAACCTTTTAAGTATTTTTCTTAATCCTTATTTTTATGCATTTTTATATAAAGCAATGAGTATCATTTATCATTTAATAGAATTTTCTTGTGTTTAACTGTCCTGCAACCCTCTGATCTTCATGGCAATGTCTCTGGATCTACTTTAGTTTAGAAGAAATTCTTACTATTGCCTCAAGTATTTTTCTCATTCCCTCTTTTTTTATGGTGTTCTACTACATATCCAGTAGGTGTTTTCTAGTGTCCTGGCTGTTCTTTACTACTCTGTTTTGATATTTTTTTCCTGCTAATTCTTCCTCAAAATTCAGAAATTTCATGTAACTTCTTTGGTCTCAGAGTTTTTCTAGTCCATGTGCTATCATTGGCCCGTGAAAAGTTCCTCTTGTTTCTGATATGATGGTTAGAAGATACCAGAGATAGTTTGTATTGACAAGTTGGCAGGATCTAGAATCCCAAATGATACAAAGTCTCTGGGAGCAGGTAAGAGGCAATACATAGATTAGGTTAATCCTTACTCGTGCTGATGAGGGAGCATTTAGAACATGTTAGCCTCTAGGAACACCTGTATAGGCACATGTTTGTCAAGTGCTCTAACACTGAGTTACATCCTGAATCCCAGCAATTGATTTATTTTAATATATGTACACTGATGCAATGTCTGTTATGTAGTTTAATTTCTAATTGTGTCTTTTCAGGAATAGCTTGTTTTTATATTTAATATAATGTTAGTTTAAAGCTAGGCAAATTATTTACTTTTAATATTCCTGTTTAATTTCTAATTGTGTCTTTTCAGGAATAGCTTGTTTTTATATTTAATATAATGTTAGTTTAAAGCTAGGCAAATTATTTACTTTTAATATTCCTGTTTTTCTCATTTTTTATCTTAAATTAGCTAGAAACTTGATGTGATCTTTTCACCTAACTGTCCTGAATATACTTTTAGATCTTTTTCTGGCTAAGATTTTCATTGGCTACTGTAGCCAAAAGTTGTTCTGTTCCATCTAGGCCCCTTGGTCTGGATAGAGCTTTCCCACCTGAGGTCCTGTAGCTGCTTATAAAATAATTACTGAGAGGTTTTTATTAATTACAAACTGTTTGGCCTATGGCTAAGGGTCATAACTCGCTTTTATAACTTATCTCAAGCCATTTCTATTAATCTATGTATTACCATGAGTTCTGTGGCTTTATGTGTGTCCCATTACATCTTGCTTTCTGGGCAGCAGCCTGCAGCTTCTGTCCCTGACTCTGCCCTCCTTTGTATTCATCTCTACTTATATTCCCCACCTGCCTCTAAGCTGCCTTGCCATAGGCCAAAACATCTTCTTCATTAACAAATAGTAATAAAGCATATTCACAGAGTACAGAAAGACATCCCACATCAGGCTATCACTATATTTTTTCCTTGTGTTTACTTTTAATTTAATTCATTTTGTAGTATCTACATTTTAATATAAAAGCACAATTGTTTTCCTTTGCTCTGTATTACATGATGGTAATTTTCCTCTATGCAATAGTTAGGCTTCACATAGATTGACACAAACTTCTTTTTAAAACCCCTTTATTTAGAAATATTTTAAAACTTCTAAGCATTATTTCTTCACTGTGGTCTTTCTTGACCTTGGGAAGACTATGTGACCTGCTATTGATACAGGAAGTAGATTGTGGAGTAGAGCTGCTGATTTCCATTTGCTCCTTCATCCCTCCTCTGATAAGGGGAGGTTAAAATGTCGGATGGAAATAGTAATTTCTCTTTTTTTATAATTTTCTCTCTAAAAATTGACACAGTATATTCTTTCAATACAGGTAAAAGGTTATGTTTTGAGTACTTAACTTGTTCAGAAGTCTATATTCTAAAATTGATTCAGTTATTAATTTATTTGCAAATGAAACATTTATGTTATTTTATACATGGAATGTCTACATGGGAAGCATGCCCCTTCTGATGATCACTGTTTCCTGGGTGTTAGATTTTTAGCTTTGTAGACAATACCATCATCTTTGAGTCCTGGAATTACTTGGGAACTCTGAGGTCTGTCACTGTGTTGCCCTAGAGAGAAGAAAACAGGATCAGACAGGAACACATAGGAAATAGGGAATGTCTGGAACAGAATGATTTAAACCTGGTTTAAAATGTGCCTCAAAATGTCCTCTTACTGAATGTTTCCACAATGGAGCTATCACATGACATCAGCAGTATAATGAAGTTGGAAAAAGTGCTGTGCATGCTTGAATCTGCCTAAAGTCCACATAGAGAGCCAGCTTCAGAAATCATGGTTAGAGAACTCTCGGGGAGAGGTCGTTTTAAAAGGTGATCTGTGCATTCATCTTGTAAGGATTCTAGTATTACTGATGATCAGTGTCCAGGGTTGGATGTTTCCATGTCCTCAGCCAGTTATTCAAGGAGTTAAAATGAGTGTGCACTATAGATTGCAAAAGTAGCAGGGAGACATTGAAAGCAAACCCACCAAACAGGCCAGAAAACAACACAAGTGAGTCAGTGGCTGCAGAATAATGTTACTTGGGGCTCAAGACTGTTGCTTGGCACTTGCTTTTAGTGAGATTTGAGGTAAGGTGGTATGTGGTTACTTCTTTTTGTAATTGGTAATGGTTGATACAAAAACTCATAATTGGTCGAAGTGCCACATCTGAGTAACTGAGAGCTCATCTGGAGTCATCTATAATAGATTTCCTTTTGTCCAGGGAACAAGGAACATCGAGGAAGAGGATAGAGGAGGAATGTAAGAGCCACTGGAGAGGAGAGCTTCCAAACATGACTTGGCTATTACACACATTAACTCCTAGCTGTTAGGCTTCCTGCCAGACCGTTACAACATCAAGCGAGTCAGAATTCCAGCATGAGTGTATCAAGGGCCCCTTTGGCCCCACCATTAGTAGAGGAGTTATTGGATGTTGATGGCTGCTGCAGGAAGGAGGGAGGGACACTAGTTCTCCTTTGGGGACATGCCTGCTGTTAGAGTCCCATGCCACAGTGAATGCTCTCTCTGCTCTTGACCATGGATAGGATTAACTCACTTGCCTCACATTCCCATCTAGACTGTAACTGACTTATAAGCCAAACAAACCCTTCCTCGCTCAGTTGCTTTTTCTCAGTGTTTTATCACAGCAACAAAATGAAACTAGGGCAGAAGTTGATACGAAGGGCCAGTGCTGTGACAACCCTCATCATGTTTTTGCATAGTGATAGAAGAAACTGAAATCAAGCTATTCCTTATGCTTGCCTGCCTTACTAGATCCTAGGAAGTGCCTGCTTATGGAAGGGATGCAATCTTAATGCATATTTAATAAAAGAATGAGTCTGTTGATGTCTCACCAAGAAATGAATTAACAAAAAAACTTGTAGATGAGTTTTAGAGAATTAATATTATGTGATTCAAGTAAAAGGCAAGTGTTCAGCAAATGCTACAAATTGACATGAGGCAAAGCTTTGCATTAGGTGTGACTCCCTCTTTCCCTATACTGAAGATGTAAGGCCCAGTAGGGCAAAGAATCTTACTTGGGGGACAATCACGTCTCTTCTGGCTGCAGCCACATTGTTCTGGAACTCCAGATTAATTACTTCTGAAAGATATTGAACTCCTAGAGATACATTTATTGGGGTATTGTGTTTGCCAGTAGTGCTAACAAGCAGCATTGTTCCCAGTTTTGTAATGAGAAACAAGCATGTGGATTTTGTTGACCATCTGTACCTTGGACAAGTGTAGCCTCTGCTCTGAAATGTGCAGAAGTGGCTGAGCTGTTTCTAGCCAGGACATTCACACCTGTGTTGCTTTTGTTTGTTTTGTTTTTCAAGACAACATTTTTCTGTGTAGCTCTGGTGTCCTGGAACTTGCTTTGTAGACCAGGTTGGCCTCAAACTCACAAAGATCTGCCTGCCTCTACCTTCCAAGTGCTGGGATTAAAGGAGTGTGCTACCACTGCCTGGCTCACACTGTGCTTCTTACCTTAATAGAGTTGCTATGAAATGTCCTGGCACCCCAACCACTTTGAACTTGATAGAAAAGAAAGTGGGAAATACACTTCTACAAATAGGCACAGGCGACCACTTCCTAAATATAACACCAGTGGCACAGGCACTAAGACCAACAATCAATAAGTGGGATCTCCTGAAGCTGGGAAGCTTCTGCAAAGCCAAGGACACTGTCAATAGGACAAAACGCCAGCCTACAGAATGGGAAAAGATTTTCACCAAACCTACAAGTGATAGAGGACTGATCTCTAAGATATATAAAGAGCTCAA
>PVIH01001142.1:177867-258300 GCA_004025045.1 Sigmodon hispidus | reverse complement strand
GTATGTGTGGTGTGTGTATGTGTGTGTGGTGTGTATGTATGTGTGTGGTGTGTATGTGGTGTGTGTGTGTGGTGTGTATGTGTGTGTGATGTGTGTGTGTGGTATATGTGTACTTTTTTGTTGTAGGGCCCACTAGTTTGATGATGACAGAGTCCTGTTAAAACCAAACCAAACCTGCTTCTAGTACACGAGGCAGATTTTCATTTGCCCTAGTTTCTGATCTGTGAGTGTCTCTAACATACTGAATAAGACAGGGCTCAGGTCATTGAATTTGAAGGAGCTTGGCAGTCAAAATCCCTGGGGTCATTCTGGGCTCACACTCTTGGTAACTGCCTCATCTCCTTATCTGTGTGTCGAGATCATGAGACTTGCTTTTGGGGAAGACTGAGTTAGATGGTGAAGCAGGCAGTCCACCCGGTGCAGAGCACAATGTGAGCTCTCAGGGTGTCCATGCTGTAAACTTATACTGTTGCTTGAATTTTCTTCTTACTATTTATTACTTGTTCATATCTCTATTGTTGTTGATGTTTCTACCAGGAAACCAATTAACTGCCTATAATGCTTCCCTGTGTCATCTTTGCTTCCTAATGTGGGGAGACAGAGACTAAACCTCTCTGAAACAATTCACCCTTCACTCAGCAGAGCTGATGGGACAGTGTTGCTCTCGAATCTTGCTAGACCAGTTCAAGGTCTGGATAGACCACTGAATCCAACTGTGAGCTTCCTGCCCTCCAAGACAGGAATATACATACACTTCACTTGATTCCTGAGGCATTCCATGCAATCCAGCAACATATATCTATATTACTTAGAATGAAATATCTCAAGCAGAAAATTAATCATATGCAATTCTCAGTAGTTTAGGTAGAAAATGCAAACGTTTATTTGAAACTTGTTAGCAGTAAGTCACTTGGACTGTATGGAAATCTGTAGTAATTGCTATATGCCATGGCTAGTGGTGCCTGCTCACACGGTTTGAATTCAGTGTGCAGTGGCAAGTACTATTGATGGTAAAGAGCGTTTACTGGAAATCCAATTACAATCAGAAATCCAGTGACAAATTAAACACTGAGATTTCCTCCGTGCATATCTCTTCAAAGAAAAGTAGTAGGTAATGAAGAAAATAAATGAACCATTACCTCATTCTCTTATTAGCCTTCATTTTGTACAGCTAGGCTATTTATATTTTTGTTGTATTTGAGGATATGTTAGGATATAAAAATATTCCTAACATCAGACCCCCATATCACTAACAAAATAAAACAAAAATTCTGACCAATGAAAATACATTCAAGGAACCAAAAACAGTAGGGTAGTGTTGCACACCTTTAGTCCTAGTACTCAGGAGGCAGAGACAGGCAGATCTCTGGGAGCTAGAGCTCAGTCTGGTCCACGACAGAGAAACTGTGTATAGAAAGAGAAAGAGAGAACGAGAGAAGCAAAGAAAAGGACAAGAAAAGGGACCCCAAATAGCAACAACACAGACCATCTTGAGCAACTCTAAGGCTATGTCAAGATGAAGCTGAGTCTCTGCTTCTCAGCTATTGGCAGTCAGAAACTCACGGAAGTGGCTGATGGTCACAAATTCATACTTGCTGTGAGAGGTACGTGGAGAAAAATGTAGCTGCTGGTGCTCTGGGTGAAGAGTGGAAGGGTCATGTGGCCCTCATCAGTAGACAAATGACAAACAGGATTTTCCCATGAAGAAGGCTGTCTTGATCCACAGCAGTGTGCCTGCTGTTGAGTAAGGGGCATTCTTGTTACAGAGCAAGGAGAACTGAAGAAAGGAAGCCCAGATCTGTTCCAAGATGCATTGCAAATGTCAGTCTGAGTGTTTCTTATTAGGTTGCTATAAACAAAGCAGAAAGGAATATTTCTGGACTAACAGATACAGCTGTACCTCAGTAGCTGGGCCTTAAAGCTATCAGAATCTGATAGCTTTTTAATCCCTCTAAAGAAAATGATGTCCACCATCATAATTGTCAGAAAGTACTTAAAAAAGAAAATGAAGAAGCCCATGACCAGAACACCCAAATTCAGAGTCTTGTTACCCTATGTGTCCTCCAGCACAAATGCCATGAATTGCTCTGAACAAACAATATACTAAACCAGGAGGGTGGAAATGATTCAGACTATGTTAAACTTTGGCTCAGAGAATGAAAGAAGCCAAAGAAAATACCAGAAACAGATTGCCATGAGTCATAGGCCTCTTTGCTAAGAACTTCCACTTTTACGTTCAAGTCCAGTAAATATCGAAGGTAAAGACAAAAGAAAATATCAGATGTATTTTAAAATCTTCAAATTGTAAAATGATTTCTTCCCTGACCAACTCTTTGATTGCCTGTGATATTACTCTTCTGTTGCTATGATTCTGACCAAGGTAACTTAAAAGAAAACTTAAAAGAAAAGTTAGTGGTGGTGGAGGGAAGGCGTGGCAGCAGGAAGAGCTGGGGGCTCACAATTTGTTCCCAGGTAGGAGAAAGAGAAAGCATACTAGGACTGGCATGAATCCTTGACACCTCAAAGCCCACCCTCAGAGACATACTTCTTCAGTCCACAATTAGACGTTCCACACCCTCATTTCCTGCTCTGTAAATATTCATGTGGACTATTTTGTACCCACTAACTGCCGAGACTTAAATTTCTTGAATTTTCTTTGAACTTGTCTGTCTTACTCGGAAACATTGGCCTAAGTACCTGAATACAGAACAGCCTATCTCTAGAAACCCTTCCTAAAATTAGCTAATCCTAGGCCAAGTCAGGTCACCAGTTCATCTCATTTTTCCATACCAAGTCTTGCTAGCCGTGTCTGTGTCTCTCCAGAAAAGAAAATTCTTTCCATCTGACCTTGGAGACAGAGCTTCCCCAAATGACAGTAGTCTCTTTCCTCTTATTCCAGTCATTGTTTCAAAAATATCTCTCTTAAGTACTGATTTATAGCTGTTTCACATTTGTGAAACAAATTCACTCCTCGTGACATTTGTAACTATTGCCTGGTCTTAGTGTTTGAAGGACCTTCGTGCTAACATAAGCAGAGCTTCCTGTGTCACAGGCTCTGTGATGTGGGCACCTTAGTTTTGTCATCTCTTTGTTTGTGTTTAATGTCCTGTGACAATTGCTTTTAGGTATATTACACACATTTCGAACATAGAGCCTCTCATAAATAAGAGACTTGGAGTTTGGAGACTTTGACTGATTTCATAGTCTCTCTGCCTGTCTTATTAGCATTAGTTGGCTGTCATGGTTCACACTGAACACAGTGGTGGTGACAGTTCTGCCAGGTAGTTGACTGGGAACAGTTCCTGTGCTGCATTATTCTTCTCTCTGTCTCTGACTCTGTATCTCTCTGTCTCTGTCTCTCTTCCTGAAACAACCTTCTCTATATCCTTGTGTGTCCTGGAACTCCCTCTGTAGACCAGGCTGGCCTCAGACTTACAGAGATCCACCTGCTCCTGCCTCTTAAGAACTGCGATTAAAGGTGTGCACCACCACCATGCAACTGCGTCATTTTCTATTACCGTGCTTACCACATAGCCTGAGATGAGAACCATTCATGGAGACACCTTTTTTTTTGCCTGTTCACTTCCTTGTATGATTTCCACTGAAGGGATATGTGGTCTGAGCAGGTTAAGTAACGAAGCACATCCACAAAGGCTGCATTTCTAATTGGTCACCCCATTAGTATTGTGCCCCTTGGGGTTTTTCTCAAATATTTTGGGTTGTAGCTTCTTCAGGTCCTCTGTGGGTGCTTGAAGTGATGAATGGAAAGTGAGACCTTCAATTGTCCTTTGCTGGAATGGTTAGTGTAGGTCTTCTGGCAAAAATGGAGGTTGAGTTTTAACAGAATAATCAAAGCATTACATCTATCTCTTCTACTGCAGTTGAGCTTAATATTAACTTTTATTGCTCAATATTAATTTATTGTTTAGAAATATCCATATTTATTAACTGTATTTTAAAAGAGAATGTTTTCAGACTTGTAGTAGTGTTACTC
Source organism: Sigmodon hispidus (assembly GCA_004025045.1). Lineage (NCBI taxonomy): Eukaryota > Metazoa > Chordata > Mammalia > Rodentia > Cricetidae > Sigmodon > Sigmodon hispidus. Next base: position 254,306 of record PVIH01001142.1, on the reverse strand, counting down.
AAGAAGAAAATATTTAAGTAATTGAGTTTCTTATATCCCCCCATAAATTCACACCTCTACGGCAGAATTTTCTCACTGAATATACATGATGTTGTAAAACTTGTAGACAACTGGCTAAAATACTCTGGCCTACTTTCTGGCTAAAGGGATTACTCAATGGGTGCTATAATATTGTTGATATTGTTACCCTTCATTTCTTCCAAGATACTTTTATGTAGGTCAAAGAAGTATAAGTATATTTTTTTTCTATCATGAGTAAAGATTTAGAATGTTATTTAGCAATGGCAGACAATTTAGCTTGGCTCATTACAATTATCCATTGTGTATGCTGCGGAAATGGCATTCTTTAAAACAGAATTGTATTCTGTTAAGAGCAAAGACATGTGAGATGGAGGCCCTTGTGCTGCAGTTTTTGAGGATATTGTTAAAGATTTCCTTGCCTGATTATTAATATATGCAAAAATTGAAATATAAATATGAACATTATAGAATTTTTAAACTTCTCCAAATCTAATCACTAATTTGTCCCTAAATCTGAAGTCTCAGCATGACATAGTTTCATTATATATGAGTGTGGCAGAAGCCTGTGGGGGACTCTATCTGTTCTCAGTTACTCTATTCAGTTGACTTAAGATTTCAGGACTTAGTTTTTTCATTAATTTTGAATTTTTAAAATCATTTTAATGTGAATATGTGTTCATTTTTCTTTGGATGAAAAAATATGCCTAACAAGGGAAGCCGTTTCAGCTCACTCTGTGGAAGAAGACTGAACCTTTGCTGTGGGTTCCATCAGTGTTGACCCTCTTTGCCCTCTGTCTGCCTCATCTACTTCATCTCCCTTGATTGCTGGGTGAACAGACGCAGTCACTGTCCTGATTCTGTCACTGCTGCTGTTAGGAAGAAAAGTGTGTCTGAATTTATGGAGATATCTTTTTCCAATAGCAAGTATTAGGTTGTAAAAATTGTCTTCCAAAATCATGTCTCTATCTCTGATATGTCTCTAACTGTTATCTGCAGTTCTGTGTGAGGTTAGGGATTCATGTGAAACTTAACAGTTACAACAGGAAATCCTTCCCACCAACCAGCACAACGGCCATTTCCTCCATCAGCTGATGGTCTTGTCGCTGCCACAGACCTAGAGTCATACAGTAGTCTCCCCACCATCCTATTACCTGACCTGGTATTATTCATTTTCTTTCCATAAAATTTCTCATTTCCTCCTGTTGCGTTCTCACTTCCAAATCCCAAGTTCAGGTTCCTGTGATGTGCATTCACTCTCAGCTCCCTCCTCCCCTTCTGGATATTTTAATAGGTTCCTAATTGATTGCCCCTCCTTTGGCTCCCCTAAGCCCTTTAGTTAATCTTGGAACAGTGCTCAGACAAATTAAGAGCTTTAATTACTGTTTGATTTGAATTGAATATTATCGAAGAAACCAGATACCTATGTGCAGATGGATGTTTTAGTGTTAGTGTATATCTTCACAGCAACACCTGGGGAGCCAAGAGAAGTATTGCTTTGAAGTACATATGCCTATTTATTCTAGCTTCTTTGCATCATTTCCTGTACCTCACATTGGTTTGTAATTAATGTAATAGTAGTTGGTTTTTAAAGCTTTTTTTTTTTTTTTAAAGAAAAGGATAAACTCTGGGAAGTACATCTTATTAATATTAAAAGTACTCATTCTTGTACATTCTTTTACAGAATAGGAAACATTTCTGTTATACGATGTGAACAGAGATAAATATTGGGTTGCCAGAAAAATTTAATGAGTAGCAGTATTTGAGGCATTTATTTTTTTGCAATCTGAGATTATAATTGCTTCTCTTTAAAAATTCCCCTCAGTTTCGCTCACTGAGATGTCTTTGGGATCAGTGGCTTTTGGATACATAAGGTGTTCTCCTGTTCTGTCATTAGAGCTTTAAGAATGTTGGCTATTGCTATGTTCCCTACAAATATCAACTTTTAGAGTTGGAAGACAGTGAGTACCAGCATGAGAGGCTTTGAATAGTGAAGATAGGGCTTGGAGTTGGAAGAGATAAATGGGCTAGAGAACACATCTGTTAGCTGACAAAACAGCTAGATGTAGTGTTGGTGAAGCTTAATACCTCTGCAGATCAACACTAGATTTCTTCAAAGTTTTTCTGCTTTCTTCCAAGATGGAATAATAGAACCCAGGATGGAAGGCGAGGGGGCAGTGTGCATTTCATAATGACAAAGCAATCAGAGGCTTAGAGCTGGCCACTCTGGCTGAGTGAGCATGTCTGCAGAGCACCACACTCTCCAGATCTCAGCAATTGGTCCTTTATGATAAGTCTTCATAAATGTGACTAAGTCCTTATGAACAACAACCAAAAGGAAATAAAACAAAGGAAAGTGTTTTTGACTTGAAGTTATTTAAATAAAAAATAAATAAATAAAAGCAACCTGCCTCCCAAGAGATAGTAACAGGAGTCTTTTTCTTTCTCAATGTTTACATGAAATAGCACCTAGATGCTTTTTAAGTGTGAACAAATGTCTCATGGTATTCAATATTATGTGAGATATCTATTTCTCCCACCTACAAACTGAAATTTTTGAAGAGAATAGCCTTATTTTCAATCTTTCTTTGCTCACAGTTCCCTTTTTACAGTAAAGTCCAAGGTGTTCACATTTGGCCAAGAGACACAGCTGAGAAGCCTCCACCTGATGAGCTACCATCTGCAGAGGGACTACCTGGCATACTGTGGTGAAAGAGTCAGGAACACATGGAACAATGCAGAACAGGGCCAGTTTTTGTTGGTCTTGATGTTGGGAGTACCATGTCAGTCTTGCTGTGGACAGAGGTTTTCCTGGTGGGTAGATATACAATACAGGAGTATTGGAAAGCATGCATTTAGCTGTTTGCTCCTTACTGCTTCCCTCATTGGCTTCCCGCTAGCCTAGCTAGGCTCCCATTAGCCTCTCTTCTCTTACCTCTGGTTGCCATTCTTGTGTTCCTGCCACCTTTCAGTATGATTTGTGCTGAAGTGCTGAGTCTTTGGTCTCTCATTTTCTGCACCTTCATTCCTGTGGGCCCATGTAGGCTATTTTATCTGCCAGCTGGCCCTCCAGCCCCTCTCTTCTCTGCTCTCCACTATTCTTCCTTCGCCTCTCAGCTCCAATACCACCTCTTGTCCTTTTGGTAGTTCGCCCAGCCATTAATGAATCTTATCAACTCCAGAGTCATTTCTTCAGTGAGATCATAGTTGTGCCACAGGCATGACTTTAGTGGACTTATTGCAGATATATTTTACATTAATTTTCTGATAATTGAGTGAGGGACTAGGATGTAACCTTTAAGCTCTAGAACATGGAGACCATTCTTCTAGACTCATACCAGACTCTGGTGCTCAGCAGCCCTGTGGCATTTTTGTGACCCAGCAGATCCTTTCTAAAATACTTGTGATCACTGTGTACAGATTAAATGAGTTGATAGTAGTATGAAACCAATAGGACATAGTGCATAGGGATCACAGAGGCAGTTCAGTGTTTGCTTGCTATTTAATTTAACCAACAAATTTACACTTCCATGAGACTGTAAACTCCAGGGCTGTATCAGATTAATTTCCATAGAATCCCACCTATTCCTGTGATGCCTAACTCACAGCAGGAAATATTCAGCAATTGTTTTAATCATGTCCTGGTCCACAATTAGACAAACTGTGATCACTTCTATCTCTGGTTGTGTCAACACTTGGATGTGCATAGGACTTGGAGATATGCTCTTGGCATGGATATTTATAGTTCCTACTTGGTGGCTAGGATACTAGAGTGTCACATTTTGAAGGGCATGCTGACAACAGTGCAAAGTTAAGCCTTATCTCTAGAGTGTTTGTTTCACTTCTAAACTCATGGTTTTTCCTAAGTTTTCATTTTAAATGCATAGCTCATTTCATTGGTTGTTAACATACATAGAAGCTCTGTGCATCAAACAGAACAGAAGCAGAGCTGTTGAGTTAGGTAACAGCAAGGCTGGAGTATAATCTTCATTCTTAACCTAATTCTGACTGTTCCTATCAACCTTTGTTCTAAATAATGTTATTCTCAAAGAACATTAAGTAAGGTACCAACTTGGAGAGCCCCAATGAGCAAACATGGAGATAGCCTGCAGAAAGCAATAGTCTCTATTAGATCTAGATAAGGATAACAAGAAGTACTGACCCTGTGTCCAGCTTAAGTAAGTGGAGAGGAGAATCCACTGTGGCTCAGTATACTGAAGGATTTGCAGTAGTCACCTTTCAGCTTAGAGAATAGGGACATTCACTATGATGGAGATAACAAGGCAGACTAGGCCGCTTCTTAGCCACTAAATGTCTGTTAGCTGAGTGACTCAGTATAGTAACATCTCCATAGGCTGCAGGAGAGAGAACATCATAGATGAACTTGAGAATGTCACATAATATATTCATAACTTGGGGTTCTACCATGCTCAAATTAGCAATAGTAGAACTGGATTTTTTGCACTGTTTTAAAATATCTACTGGAAAATTATGAATAAAACCTAATTCTGAATAACACATTTAATAACAGAGTACTTGATAGAATAATCAGACATTTTGGTACTACCAGGATTAGCTCAAACAGATTCTAATGTTTAGTGAGAAGAAAAAAAATTATTAGATTGTGCAGAATTTAGTGGGGGAAAACAGAAGGTTTTTTTTTTTTTTTTTTTTTTTTTTTTTTTTCCCCAATGTTAAGGGAATTTCCTCAAAGAAAGGTTTCCTCTGTCAATGTGTGCATGCGCATATATATAAAATGTGTTTTCTTTAAATAGAATCCTAAGTTTGGGACTGGTGAGTAAGGATCTCTTAAATTCTCATCTTACATAAGTTGATTCACTACTTCCAACATGAATTTTCTTTTGAACAAGAAAGAAAAAAATATTTAGCTGATATGTGCCATCTGGCTTTTAACTTTGGAAAATTGTCTTCTAGCCTGCATCTATTTTGGAGAGACTATTAGAACAGAATTCCAATGAATTTGAGACAGTCAATTCAGAATTTAAACTTTAATGCTTTGGGGATTGTAAATCACAGCACATATGGGGTGATACATATTTGGGAAGAAATGGCCCTTTCTGTCCCACATACAAAGTTAAAGCTGTCTATGCTCTGTGTTTATTGCATATATTTATTTTTATCAAGGTTGGCCTGAATAAATAATTCCTACTAGGCTTTCAGTCTTTTTATTGGGTTTAATGAGTAAAAATTTCTGTTTATCAAATTATCATGTGCTGTAAATGTTCAATAATTTCACATGTTGACAAAGTTGCCTGAAAATTCTCGGCTCCTCCTGTGACTTTTGCATGGCTAGCTTCAGAACAACAATAAACAAGTAATCACAAAGTATTTATCTTGAAACAAACATCATGATTCTCTGCTGGGGAGGTAGCTGGTTCAGTGAGTACAGTGCTCGCAAGAATGAGGAGCTGAGTTTGGATCCCAATAACCCACATATAGCTGGAAACAGTGCTACACACCTGTGATCTCAGCACTTTTATGTCGAAATGGGAGGTGGGGCAAGAGTCTTCAGAAGCTGTCCAGGCAGGTAGCCTGGTGTCTTAAGATCCCCATGCCCAGTGCTGGGTTCAAGAAGGTAGAACTCCTTCTGGAGACTTTAAATTCTAATAAGGGATAATGTTTAGACAATATTCTTTAAACTAGGGGACATTTCTATATTTATTGCAATATATCCTGATGATGTTTTATTGCTCAAATAGAAGGCAAGTTGAATGTACATACTTGTAGCAGCTCACATATCTATAGATATATAGTATATATAATAGATTTCCCCCAAAGAGGGATGTACAGGCCATGATTTTCCAGCTATTTGACTCTAAAATATTCTAAAGGATTTTTATTCTGTAGATTGCAACTTGATAGAAGGCCTTTTATCTGGCTGACACCATGCCCATCTATTATAGACTTTCTGGTGTGATATAACGTTAAATTCCTCTGTACCACTTCAATATATTTAAACATTTTGAAAATTAGGATGCAGTTTATATTGACCACATGTATTTTCTTTTTTCTTCTATTTTTTATCTTTTTGTAATTATAGAAAGGCTATTAGAAATAGAAGGTGCCTTAGAATTAAGTAAATCATTAAGTAATGCAGTATTTAATTCTAATTTATTCATTAAATTCAGCCTAATCCACGACAGTCCAATATTAAGTCAAAATAATTGAGTGAGAAGGAAAAGGCTATTTTTGCTGGAAAATTGTTTACAGCTTTATAATGAGCTTTGTTTTATAGACTTCTTGAAATTTATTTAAAAATAAATCCATAGTATATAGTGGCTTACTCTGGTTTGAGCCTAATACTGAATGGTTTAATATATGTATCTTTGATAGGTATTGTGACCCATTTTAGAGGAAAATCACATTCAAGGAGTGTGGTTAATTCACTTTGAGAATGGGATTTTATAGTAGGACATCCATTGCTATTCTCTTCTGTTAAATTATTTACTTGCATGTATCTACAGCTTTATATACTGACATATTTCAATGGTTTTGGGAAACAATAATAACCATACAAATGGTGGAAACTTTAGAAACCACTGTTCCACTACCCACCCAGTAAAGCACCATTCTTAAGTGCTATGTGATGTGAAGCTGGGTTTTAGAAGGATAAAGGATTATATATGCTTGTCTTTCTACTATAAACAAGAGTGCAGTGGGCTTCCAAATGATGCCTGCTCCTGTTGGGAATCCTGGCACCTTGTAGTGGCTGGCAGGGTGTGTACAGAAAGTGTGAACAGACACTCACTGAGGGCTGTGCTGGGAGTGTGTGGAGGACCATCACACCTCTCCACCACATGGACTTTTTACTTAAATGGATGTCCTTTAAGAATAATCTGAATGGTATATGTCACAGATGGATGTGGGCACACAATCAGCAGTTTTTGGAACTGACAGAAGTACAAATCTGAGTCCCCTGAATCTGCCTGCAAAATAGCTGCTGCCACCTTGATCTGACTTAATCAAAGGAACAAGCCCCTGGGGTTTAGAGGGTTCTATGCTGCCAGCTAAGATGTCATTAATTTAACTTCTGAAATGCAGTGAATTATAGGGAAGTCTACTTAAACATTGATCTCTTTGGGGCAAGAGATTAAACAGGTTACTTCCATATTAGTGTTGTTTTTAAGAAGGGACAAGATGCTCCCTGAAGTGTGACTTTGCAGAACTGATGGTCATGTCTCAGGTGGGCATTAGCTGGGGAATCAAAGTCTGATGGAAAATGGCAAGGAGAATGTGAGATGCACACTTTTGAGCTTTGGTCAGCAATGGTGGTTTCCTTCCACTTCTGGTGCCAAGGACTGAATGAAAATAGAAGATGACCACTCCTAGGTGTGGTTAAGGGAAAGGTTTTAATGTAGATATGGGAGAGAATTCAGCTAGAGGCATCTGGAAGGGTCTAGGCTGAACAGAGCCAGAATAATAGACTGATAGACTGGGGGAGAGCAAGAGAGGAAGAGAAAGAAGAGGAGAGACAAAAGAACACTAAGACGGCGAAGAACCAAGAGAGCTAGCCAAAGCGGCTGAGGTTACCTAGGAGATGAAGTGATGGAGAAGGGAATCTCGGACTGGGCAGTCTTAGGGTAGGGAGTGAGAAGTGTTGAGCACCCAGGACTCTGTAACTGGCACTTGAGTGCTGAGAGCATGGTGGCCAGCATTGCTTTTAAATGTTAAATAGGCACCTCTGCCATTTGTCCCAGTTTCTTTGAGACCTGCCTAACAAAGGACTACAGCAATCTCAGACTGTTCCCTGAGAGCTTGTGGTAAGTGAAAAGAAAAAGAAAGAGAGAAAAAGAAAGACATACTCTTTAAAATATTTATGCTCATGAATGTTTAAGTGGCATGCTGTGTGTCTCATGTTGTACAAATCTACCTGTGAGCCAACATAATCTATAGGTATCTGAGCAGTTGTGAGTTAGTTGAGTCTGGTGGCTTTTTATGGGGCAGTTCTTTCCCATCTGGCAGTGTGTTTGTGCATGTGATACACTAGGCATTTTCTGGATTAACAGACTAACCAGCTTATTTCAAGATCTCATTTACTTCTGGGTGCAGTTTACTCAGGGGTTAATGGTATTTTGTTGAAACTGATAAGCAAGTTTGACAAATTACATTTTCTCTTTTTAAAAGTAATTTTTAAAAATGCTGCCATAAATGGATTTCCTTTTTCTTTATCCAGTCTCATCCTAGAGTCTCTCTCTTCCTATCAACAAACTTTTATTAAAATAAATCTTGACCATGCTGTTATTACCACATGTAAAAAAGCACAGCTATTCTCAGTATTCTTGACTTATACAAGCTAATCAGTTGTTTTAATTATTTCTCCCATACAGATAGCATAACCCATGTACAAGGGTGTGCAGTGTGTGTGCTCTCTCTGCATTAGATAAATAACATTTTCAGAACCATGTTAAACTCTTAAGGGCAGTACCCGCCCCACACAGAAGCCAACACAAGACAAACTCTATGGCATTTTGGAGGTTTCCCCCCAATTCCTTCTATGTCTTTAACTTTACACTTAGGGTTTCTGACATTGTGTTTTTAAGGGAGGCATCCTCCCAGAGGTCTCATATGCTTTAAATTGGAGGAACATTCCAGAACTTTAAATATTTGGAGGCACTTACCAGAGTATTAGAAACTGCTCTCCGATACCTTTCTCCTCCTGTCAGACAGAAGGAAAATTGTAACAGATGAGCATTGCTGTGCCAAGATATGTTGTAGTATGTGACTTTATGGATGAAAATGGTGATGCTCCCCATCAGCCCACTATCATGGCCAGGGTCTCATGTGATCTATCACTAATAATAAGTAGTCTCTTCACAGAATGCCACATCTTTCCTTGACCCTCTTTCTTGGGCAATACATGTTACTCAAGAGTTCTTCATTCATCTCTCCTCACAACTTCTGCACATTCAGAATATATTTTTCCTCAGCATTCTTATGAGCATCATTTACATAGTTCATCCCGTTGCATACTCTAGTGTATAAAGTAATGACATATTCATACAAATCTCAAGTCAGCCAGTATTTATTATGTATATGCTGTGTGTCAGGCATTTCCTAGAAAGCTTTGCATTATCCTCTCCTTTTATCTTCACAGATTCTTTGAGACAGGGACTTGCATTGCTTCCATTCTCATCATGAAGAAACTAGAGATGTAACACACCCGAATCCAAGCTGAGATTTATAGCTAGTATATGATGTAGTATCCACCCGGGGCAGACACTTGCCCTGAAGCATTCTTCTGATTCTTTTTAAACCCTGTTTATGTCTAGTATCCTTCTCGGTCAGTTAGCTGCTGGAGCTGTCTGAACAGATTCCTGGTGGTTCCTGGAATGTAAGATGCAAAGAACACTTGAGCCAAGTCCAGCCTCTCTGCAGAACCGGTGCTGAACAGCAGCTAGCTTGTAACGACTGAAGAGTGAAGCAAAGGTGGATCTCCATATGGCTCCTCATAACGCATGTGAAAAACCAACATCAGCAGCCATGGTGAAGCACAATGCTGGGCCAATCAGCCTCTTCAGCCTAGAGACCCCTTCTTATATCTACGAGAGGGACAGTCACTGAGGGGCCACAGCAGGGCCTGTCCTCTGACCCCCCCCCCCATGTATCTGCAGCAACATTCACCTGTGTGCATGCACATGTGCGTATTCACACACACACACACACACCACGGATGGGAGGAGCAGAGAGGGAGGGTTAGAAGTGTGTGAATGCCTCTATCAGGTTTTACCATTCTGTGGACACTAAGAAATGGACTGTTTTAAAAGATGTCAAACCAAGGGTAGCAAAACAGAGACAGAAGTATCACATTTAAGTTCTGCAGGCACTTAATGTAAAAAATTCTGCTCAGATATAAAATAGTCAAACTGTTCATATAGCATATGATTGCATTACTATACATAAATCTCTGTTATTATAATTTGGATCATAAGAGAACATTGTGTCAAATTTCTAATGGTGACTATTTTCATCTTAGTATTTCCTATAAGACAATTATAGTTTATTGCTTGAAATTTGAAAACTTTTGACAAATCTTTACCTTCTCTAAAGTTTTAAATTATTTATGTAAACAAACTGAAGTGACTCCCTATCCATTTTTAGTAATTAGAAGTCTGCTGAGTCCTAATATAATCTTTAGATATTTTGACATTTATAACACTGTCTTTGCATACTTTCAATGTTCTCATTTTAAAATCTCATATATTTAGAATTGCTACTGGTAATAAATATCTATAAAAATAATAATTTATTCCAGACCATTTTGATTAAAAATATGTGTTAATTCTTGAGGGACCAGGTATAGGTTTACATGACTATGAAGACAAGATTGCTATGGAAATTAATAATGTAAACAAGATTTTGGAAAGAACATTTAATCAACTCAAGAGCAGACGCTTTTCAAATGAGATCGAGCACTGTAGCCCCATCCGTCGGCCAGGAGAGTGATGTACTAGTTGGTAATCACCACTTTGAATTCATTATATTTGGCACTTTAAAAACCTCTGGCTACATTTTCTTGGTCTCACAAATGGCAGTAGCTTTTATTTATTTCTGTGGTTCTGGGAATCAAACTTAAGGCCCCTTGTTTGCTAAGGCATTTCCTGCCACTGAGCTACATCCTCTGTCTTAGGTATTTGTTATGACAGTGTCTCATGTTGAATTCTTCCCCAATAAACACGAATGTTGCACTACTTTATTTATTATTATTACTATTATTATTATTAAACTAATGCAGTCCCTTTAGGCATGTGGTTAATTTCCCCAAGCATCTCCTTTTGTTGTCTATAAAATGAGTGAGTTCTCAGCCCTTTCAGGATTGTCGCTGGTATAGACTGATACCAGTGTTGAGTCACTATGTACAGCTGAGGAATATAACTAGTTCTTAGCTCTGTTGATGGGTCTTACTGTCAAGTGTGGCTGCCTCTGCCGCCTTTATTGAACTTTGACTTGTAACCAGAGTTCATTCATGCAGGGTCTGAAATGCAGACAAGTGAGGAGGAGGAGGATCATCTTCCCTGTCTTGAGCTTGGGCATTTATTTACATGAGGAATTCCACAGAAATATAGATTAGAAAAAGACCTTCTATTATTGATTGCCCATTGAGCAAATAAACTTCTAGAAAATCGTGAGTCTTAAAATGTTTGGAGGCTTTGCTACTGAACCTTACTTGAGATTTGGACCTGGGTGTTCCCTGTAAACTCTTTGGGCATAAGGATCATGTCTTTCGCTAGTCATCATGGTTAACACTTTTCTCTACCAAAGCTGTAACTTTCTTCTTCCTATCTTGTCAGAATTGGTCAACCCCCTAGGCCTGTATTCTGCACTGATTGCTATCTGTGGGGTGACACATTGGGAGTGATTTGTGCTGTTGGGGAATGTGGCTTCCTTATTCAGTGAACTTTCCTTGGTCTTAAAGTAAAAATATGCAATAGTCTTCAGTTTTGGGGGGGTTTAAATTTTTTTTTTTATAGTTCAAGGCTAAAAGGTGTCCTTTATCAAAGTTCTCCACATGCCCTGGTGGAATTTAAAGGGGGTGGCAGCCAAGCTGGTGTATATCTTGGTGATATATTTCAGATGCTATCTGATAGCTTTCTTAGATTTGGGGTTTGGTAGAAACTTTGGTAGTTCCTTAACTTAGTCCAAAATGATTTACCTGATAGTCACAGGAATGTTAGGGCATGCCCAAAGAAGTGGAATAAATATCGATGGTTTAATAGTAGCCTCAAATAATTTTCCTCTGGAGCATTGCAAGTTTTCACTCACATATTCTAAACAGTTTTTCATCCTTGTTGAATTTTTAACATAAATATGGATTTTTTTCTGAGAAATTTATATATTTCCATGTAGTAAAACCATGGACCTGTTATTATTATTAGTAGTAGTAGTAATAGTAATAATTATTCTTATTCTTATTTAGGCAAGATCCCACAACATACCAGGCTGGCCACAAACTCATTTTCCCTTTGAACCTTGATAACCAGGGATTTGTTACCCACTTTAGCTTTTAATTAATTATGTTTTAGATATATTTATTTTATGTGATTATGTGTTTTGTTTGCATCATATAAATGCCTGGTACCCTTAGAGACATCTTGTCTTAGAGGGGTTAGGAGTCTCTCAAACTGGAGTTACAGATTTTTGTGAACTACCATGTGGGTACTAGGAAAGGAACCCAGATCCCCTAGATGCAAGATTCCATCATACAGTTCAGCAACAGCAAACTCCTGCAAGTGTGGGTTGTGAGTTCTATATTCTCATGGAGTTTATCTGAATAGTCTGCAATGCCTCCCTCAATGATCTGTCCATCATTACATTTCCTATGTTAGTGAATGCAAACCTCTCTTCACTTTCCCTAAGAGCCTACACAAAGGTTTACTTGCTTTATGAAAATCATCTTTTGAAACTTTTTGGAATTTTTAAATTTCTATGGTAAAAATTAGAATGGTCATGTGAGTCCTCCCCTGAGAATGCCCTCCCTTCACAGTGCCTTCATCTGTTGAGTGCACAGCTTCTGGTGCTGACCTCAGCCTTGCTTTCACATTCTCCCTCCAGTAGTTCTATTGATCATCTTTTTGCTCATCAGTGACTCTTAGCCTTCTGGCAAGCCTGAAGATCCGAGGGTTGATTGCTGATTTCTGTGCTCACGGTAGATCCTGTGTCAGTTGTTATCACAGGACAGCTTTAGAAAGTCTTGCAGGGGAGACTTAACAGTTTCTAAAGACTCCTTTACATGGCTCTATAGCAGCCCACTTCATTTGAGATTATCAACCCCCTTAGGTCTAACCTCTCTTGAAACTAGATTGAATCACATATTTTATGTTTTATTATATAATATGATGTAATATAATCAACGACTTCTTTTAGCTCCATCTTGACATGTCTGGTTTTGCATAGGTTTTCTAAATAATTTTGAAATAAAATATTATCCTGAACATAAAAATGTAGATACATTTTTTGTTTTGATTTGTTTTCTTTCCTTTCTGATGGTTAAGGTCAAGTGGTATCTAACAGAATCTACTGTGATCCCACTGCACAAAAAATAGCTGTTCATATAGTGTTTGAAATGTACAGCCTACTTGACATTTTCCCCATGTACTCACGCACAGTGATGTTTTTCTTTTTAGAAATGCATGCCTAGCTATTCCTGTCTGTGTGCTGAGGCCCTTGAGTATTAATGGGTCTCTTTGTGAACTCTGATTTATCCATTATGCTCTATGTATACTTGGCTTTTGGTAAATTGCTCAAAGTCTCTGATACCTGATCATTCTATTACAATAGCCTTGATCAGAATTCTATTGAGGCTCATTTAAAAAAGCTATTTCTTCCTGGTCAGGAGAATAAAATCTACATATAGCCTCTACATACGGTAGAGACCAATATTCCAAACCACCAAAACATAAGAATTTATCCAGTTGGATATGTCAATCATCTTGCAAAATGTCTACCCCTTCAGAAGGTGGATTCACTACATGCCCTGTTTAAGAAATGGGAGGAGCAATTGTTCCTTTCATGAGAGCATGTCCTTTTATCACAGAATCACTGTTTGGGGCAATAGCTGCAGAGCTACCACAAGGCTCTGTAGAGTCCGCCTTCATTCTGAGGGCTGACCTGGAGAGGCATACCTTTACCTCTTTCTTCACTTTTGTCTTTTTCTTTTCAGTGCTGGCCAGAATCTGTCTCTGGTACTTTAGGGCCTTTTCAGTTTCTGGAGCTACCTTCCTTTTGCCTGTGACTGCTTGCTCTTGCTGCACTTGCCTGCCTATCTCACAAAGGCATGGCTGTTTCTCTTCCTTTTTCCTGTTTTCCTCAAGGCAGCTATGATTTATAGCTTACCTGCCCCAGAGTTCTTTTCTTTAAACTCTAATAAAATAGTTTTGAGTTTTCTTCTGAGTCTACTCTTAAAATCTTTTATTAGTGGAACTAAGAACCCCAAGGGGGACACAGATTTCCCGGGCAACTTAGTGTTCAACAGGGCAACCCAGAGTTTTTGGTAACAATGATATTAAAGGTATGCTTTCACTACATTGCTAGCAAGATTCTGCTGCTTGAGGGATTTTTGTTGTTGTTGTTGTTTTGGTGTTTATGGTTTCTTGGCAAATTGGCATATGAATTTCTGCTAGGGCAGGAGTCGTTGCCTCCAGCTGCTTCATCTCAACACTGATGCATCATGTAATATTGCAGGATCTACTTTCTTCTTCCTGTGCACTCTTGTTCCCTTCTATCTCACTGATTACTCTCTATCCTCTTACCATCACTATGGAAACCCACTGTCTCCTCCCCAGCTACCTTCCTCCAAGGAGGTACAGTGGATTTTACCTGTTGTTTCCTGCTTTGTCACCTCTATGCTTGTTGGTATTTGGAGAATATGCCCTTCACTGCTCCTGAGGACATGGGTGTCCGGTGTGTGTGTATGTGTATTTTAACCATCTCTGTATACACATTCTTCTTATCACGAAAGAATCACTCAAATGCTTTCACATGGCCACCACCATGAAGTAGCTTGCTTTGTTCCACTGAGGAAAACTTAGGTTTGCAGTGTAACATTTTCCCAGAGATAGATTATTCATTTCTATATACTTTGCAGATGTTCACCAAAATGCAGGTTTGCAGTGTGAAGTTTCTTTTTCTACATTTCTTTGTTTGTGTCAGAGAGACTTCACAGTGTAGCCATGTTGTCCTGGACATTCTTGAACTCCATATTCCTATTCTTTAGCCTCTGAGGTTCTAGGGTTGCAGGAATGCATCACTACTGGCTACAATGTAAAGTGTCCAGGTGTTAAACAGTTTTGTACCTCTTCAGAGTCACATGTTCTGTACTCTGACACACAGCAGCAATGTAGATAGAACCAGACTCCTGGTGAGATCTGGAACTTTCTTATCTGATGTACCTTTATGAAACCTAAGCAGCTTGGGAAAGGGAATAGACCAGGTACCATTTGCCAGAGCTAGGGGATGCCATGGAGGGAGGGGCACTTAGAACGGAAGCTTCTTAGGCCTATAGCAACTTGAACTGCCTGTGTGTAATGGCAACACAAAATGGGTTTCCTGGCAGAGCTTAGTAAACACATTTCATCTAGATATAAAGATTTCATAAACCACATTCTTTTCAAGATGTTCTGGGGAAGAATCATAGCCCCCAGGATGTCATTAATTTTATATCTAGCTCATACTTTAAGAGAAGCTAGGAAAGGCATATATCCACAATCCATAGTTACATTAGTAAATTGTGGGGAATATGCAGGTAGACATTAAAATGATCAATGTAGTCCAAAAGGCCAGTAAAGTCATGTGGCTAAGAGCTTTTGATGGAGCATCCAGGGACCAAGTTTCAAATCGACTCTCCACTACTTGCCTAACCTTGAGTAAATTCCTGAACTACTCTGGGCTTTATTTTCCTTATCCATAAAAATCTTCACAACCTCATGGACTTGTTATGGATATTGACACACTTCCTGTAATATCTTTGGCATGGTGCCATGTACATTTAGGAAGTGCCATCTTTCCCCCTCAGTTAATACTGCTTGTTACACTATACCATGCAAAATCATTGTTTTGTGATTTCAGGTCTATATGTTCAGTGACTCACTCTTAAAATTCTTAAAAATGTGGGGACTCAAGATATTACTTAGACTTTGCTTTCTGATATCATTTCTATGGAGAAATGCCTAGGTGGGTACCATGATTTTTTGTTTTTGGTGGGTTTTTTTTGTTGTTTGTTTTTGTAATGATAACACAGTGGAGGATAGATATGCTAAGGATGATTGTAGAACCTTTCCAAAAAGAACATGCTACTGTAGTTGATTGCAGTCCTAGAAGAAAAAAGAAATCACATCAGCAGGCTTCAGTAGTCCTCTGCTGTCTTCTCAAGCTACCTGGGTAGTGGATAGCTCTTCGTACCCTGGACTAGATAGACTAGCTGAGCAATAGCCAGAAAGAGTCTTTAATATTTGTATGATGAGAATTTGTTTATCTTTCTTATCGTTCTTTTATTTTCTTCTGTGGGTAAGATTTTAGGTATATTGGAAGTCTCACTTCAAGGGTTAGCTTGCTCTTTCTCCATCCCTTTGCGTAGATCTTGATGTTAGTTTTTTGCATGTGGGAGAGACACACATACTCACTGCCTGGTGCTACACGAGAGAGAGTTTATTTTAGAGAGTTCGGATACCTGGAGAAGGGAGGCAGGGGAGAGAGAAAGGGAGAGAGAGGGAAGGAGGGAGGGAAGGAAGGAAGGAGGGATGAAAGCTGGCTGCCACATGGCGGGGTTTTTTTAAGAGAAGGGGTGGGCACAGATCTACATAGCCACATCTGGAGTAGTGCCCTTTGTTTGGAGCACTCTGTAGGCACCATGTTGGGCAGGAGGCATGCTGGAAATTCTTGCATCTCATGTGGCACCATGCACGCCAGGAACACACTTATACTTAATCTAGGATACTTAGTAGATAGATCTTCATCTAGGATACTAAGTTGTACTGAAAGTTTGATATCAAATGATGCTCCCATTTACATGCCTATCTCTTGGTTTGGGCTCCACTATTGCTGGCAACTGTGGAGTGAGACTCAAGCTGCATCATTCTCAGCTTGCTATCTGGTAAGCACAAGGGTGGGGTGACTTATTGCTATTTTATTGCTATATTAGATAAAATGATTTCTTTGCCTTGTGTCCATTCATTATCAAATATTTATCAAGTGTTTCTCAAGAACTCCAAAAAATAACACTGATTTGTGGTTATTTTAGATTTCCTTTGGGACTGTTGACAAACTGCAAAAATTGCCTGGGATACTTATCTCAAAAGAGGTCACTGAACCTAAAGAACTAGTTGTTCTCTTATTTTTACTATATTGAATAGATATATGTATTCAGATATTTAACCAGTCTTTCAAAAATTAATTCTATGTGGTTTGTATAAATTAGTTATTTAAAATTGATTTTAAATCTGAAATTCTAGATTGAAAACATAATTTATTGGAGAAATGGTTGCATGACAATTAAATCTGTCTAGGGACTTCTGCTTTGGTGAAGTTGGAGTAATTTATGACAAGCAGCACTTCTTTGTAAACACTGAGAAACCCAATGCTGGCAAAAGGAAAGCATACCTCCTTTGAAATCTAAAAGTCTCATAGAAAATGATGGCTCACTGAAACTGGCATCTGTGGAGTACTAAGCCATTTTTCTTCACATTGCTTTCACCCTCATGAAATGTACAAACTTGGAGCTTGGATGTGCAGCCAGGCATAAGAGGCAGAAGTATGCTTTCTCCAGGTAGAAGAGACAAGCAGGGCAGGAGAGCAGCCAAGATTCAGAGGGATCAACACATCATGGAGAAGGTAGGCCTTGGGGTGTTAACATGACCCTTGCACCTTGAAACACAAATTCACTTACATTTTGTGCCTTATAGTAAGGCTAAGAAAAAAAGCCATAGAAAAGCAGAACAGTTTCTGACAACCTCTTTAGTACCCAAGGGAGCAATAATTGAAGTTCAGCATCTGTGAAGGACAAGGGATTTTTGTCAACACCACTGGCTTACAGTGAAGGTGTTTAGATGGTCCTGAGGGAGGCTGGGACTTTCAATAGGCTCACTGAGTTGAAGTCAGCTCATTCTTGAATTGGATAAAGATAAGTTGCACATCTCAGAGTCTTTCAAAGATAGGTATGATAGGTAAATTCTCTCATTTAGATTATAATTTTACTCATTTATTTATTTATTAGAGACAGGATCTCACTCTAGAGCCCTAGTTGGCCTGGGATATTCTATGTAGACTCAGCTGGTCTTGAGCTCAGAGATACAGCAGCCTCTTTTGAGTTTGAAAGTGTGTATTACCACTCCCAGAAAACAGACTATATATAGCTCTTGTATGGCATTTGTAGTTCAACTTAAAATCACAAGTCATATAAAAAAAAGACCAAGACTTAAAAACAGAAAACAAAAACAACCCAGGATATGATCTCATTAGCATAATCACAATTAGAGCCTGGCCTCTCTTTAGATAAGGCCAAACTTCTGAAGTTGTCTGCCCAGCTGCTCTCTCCACCCCACCTCTCATTGTCTGACTTAAGCTACCTTACTTGCTTGTGCTGCAGACATTTCAGGTTGTAACTGCTGTTTTCATGCCTATTGTTGCTGTTTGCTGTGGGATTCTTTAGACATTTGGCCTTCTAAGTGATGGCATATGGATAAGCAAATTAAAGGCATGAATATGGAACTAGCAATGTAGATTTTGGGTGATTTTAAAATTCACTCAGTTTTAAGGAGCTGTTAATATTTTACTTTTGTTGTTTTCTTTCATAGAAAAATGGGTAGAATGACAAACAATAAGGGACTATATTAAGAACAGAATGTTTGGGCTTTTTGCTTTAAAGACTGCTAGTTTTGGTAGTGAAATCATATATGTTTTTGGGTTTGAATGTTTTTTTGAAAGAGAGGAGATCTTCAGGGACTATGGGAGTGATCAAAAAAAAAAGAAAAAAAAAGCAAATTCAGACTGGCTTAAACAGAAATACAGTTGGGCCCCATGAGTGGCCTTCTCTTTATTCAGACTGCTCACAGTTCTCCTAAATAAGGAAGATTCTGGAATGAGATGGGTCTGCATGAACCAGAGTTGGCTTGTTATCAGTTCAGGAACCTTTCCATCAAATTCCACTTTTCCCTCTTTCATAGAAAAAAATAGCCTACCATTTAAGCAGTGTGGTTTCTTCAAACCAACCTCTGTTAGGAAATACCTTCTAAGTGCTTACCAAAACTGGACACCCTGAAGGCTTTGAAATCTGAGAGTTCAAGTGAATCAGTCTTGCCCTCAGGTACACATAGCATCAACTCTGAATTTGCTATAAGTATTATTACCCGGTCCTAGAGAACCTGAGTCTCTATAGATAGGACACTCAAAACTATTTCAAAAGATTCTCTAATGATATAAGTCACATGAGTAATTGATCACACTTCCCTATGTTACTCATGGTAGACAATGTGGAATCACCAGGTAGGGCCAGCAACACTAAAGTGCACATGTAGCAAGGCTGTGGCACAGGGAAACAGGGTATTGTTATTTCAAAAGACTTTGTAATTTCAGCCTGAAAACCACAGCAAAGCTTTCTGAGCACTTGGAACCATGTTATCTTTTCTGTAGATCACACCTTACTCTTCATTGCTGAGGATATTCGTGGTCCTATCTTAAAGTCTGAGTTCTAGTTAGGAAAGTGATAGATGCCTTAGGTGTGCAATGAAGCTATTGGGAAGAACACACTTCCTTGAAAAAGAGGGATTCATGTCCTGTGAAGAGAAACGGTGAGGATAAATGACCCAAGATGATCGATAATGTAGAGCAGTGATTTTCAGCCCATGAAACACTACCCCTTTCACAGGATCACCAAAGACCCGCATATCCCATATTTACATTGTGGTTCACAACAGTAGCAAAATTACAATTACAAAGTGGCAATGAAAATAATTTTATGGTTGGGGGGGTCACCACACCATGGGGAACGATAGTAAAGGGTTGCAGCATTAGAAAGGCTGAGAAGCACTGGTGTAGAGGAAGGTAGGGAAATATCAGCTCACAGGGGATGATGGGGAGGTGCATGGAAGGTCAAACTTTTAAAGACATTACTGTGTGCATCAGAAATTTAATTTCTCAAGAAAGCAGTACTTTATCTATATACAGGCATCAAACAATGAACTCTTCAAGAACTTCTTGGCTTAAGATTTGTAACAAAGATTTTCTAAGCCAAAAAATAGCCTAGTTTTTAATCTGATTGTATATGGCTATTTTAAAGTTTTCCTGCTTGTTGTGTTCTATGCAGGTGAAATGATTTTTCCCCCTCTCTGTTCTGTTAGGTAAAGAAATGAAAAAGAAACAGTTAAAAGGAAGTTTGAGCTGATAAATTGTTGCAAGGATTTCATTGTTCTCTCCAGCGGATTTTAAAACAACCTTCTGTGTGGTACTTCATGGTTTAGTGAGTAGAGCTCCTTCTATTTCTCCCAAATCCTTGAAAGAAGACTGTATTTACTGTGAAGCACATGTGAGCATTTTAAGTAATTCTTATGGTTCATGAAACTTTATGATCATGGATCAAGCCAGTCATGAAACATTACTCTTGCTGGATTTGCTTATAAGGTCGGACTCATATTGGAATGGACAGGGGAAATCTTGATTCCTTATGTTGCTTTCACTTTGTGATGCTGCACTTGGTCTACAATCCCACGCTGCACAATTCAGATCTATAATTATTTTGTTTGTTGGATTACATTAGAGAATTTTGGGGTTTTATAGTTTGGGTTTGGAATTTGATCTAAATGAGCTAATGTTCCCTGTGACTATGGATTGAGCTTCTTTACAAGAAATAGCAATAAACTGCTTGTGAGTTTGTCCAAAGTGCAGGTCAGATTCTAGCATAGGACTTGGTACATAATTAACAGTTTCTGTGGCCTTTATTTTTATTGCCTGAAACAATATTATTATTTGGCACATGCATAAATTCATACATATGCCATCTCCCAAGTAGAGATGGGCAATGGCCATTTGCCCTTGAGTAAATACTGGACTTTGAGTTGAGAAGGTGAGCCAGGGAAGTGTGTTGTCCTTCAGCATTTCTCACAGACACTTAGATCTTGTTTACTCCAGAAGTCTTCACTTGGCTAGCAGACAGCAGTCTCAATGTTGTGTAGGTTTTTGACAGTGCAGAAATCTCAGGGCTGTCACTAAAAGTAAGCTACTGTGAGGCTGCAGATAAGAAGCAGGACTGAGAGTGCCTACGGGACCGAAGAGTGGGCAGGGAGGCAGAAGATCATGCAGTATGCTCATCCCTGTGAGATTTCCCATCCTGTGATTTCCTCTTGGCCACCTTGCTTTGGTTCCGTGGACATATGGATCCTGAAAGAACTAGCAGAATGAAAGATACTCCCTCTGATGTCTTTGGAGCATTTATCCACAGACTCAGGTTGATAACATCAAAATCTCAAAGCTTTGCCCAGGTGTGAGCCAATGAGGACGTCATTTTAGGCTGATAGGGCCAGAGAAGGCACTGCACATTTAGTAAGTGGGGAAAATTGGTAGAACAGTGTAGCAGTTCAAATCTGTACAAATCTGGGTTCAGGTCCTTGCCCTGTTCTTG
This sequence comes from Sigmodon hispidus, assembly GCA_004025045.1. Classification (NCBI taxonomy): domain Eukaryota; kingdom Metazoa; phylum Chordata; class Mammalia; order Rodentia; family Cricetidae; genus Sigmodon; species Sigmodon hispidus. The sequence goes on along the minus strand of PVIH01001142.1, from coordinate 233,164 downwards.
GCTAACTATGAACTTTTGGCAAAGATTTCCTCTCTGATTTATAGTTGTACACCTGTGATATGTGATGATAGAACTCAGTTTATCAAATGGAGATGAGGGGCGTCAATCTACCTACAGTGCTTGCAATTGTTACAATAAGTAAAATGTAATAGTTAAGACTACAGGTTTGGCAGAAGAGCAGAGCCTTATCTGGTGTTAGATTATTTAGTTGTCACATGACCTACATGTGTGCTGTTCACTTCATCTATTAAATGAGAATAAAGGAAATATTTGACCTAAAAGTCTGCTCTTGATTAGATGAGGTGACATATGTCATCCAGGGCACAGTGTCTGAGAGACAGTCATTACAGCAGGCCCACCATAGAAGGTCAGTAAGTTTTGGATGAATGAACTATTAGCTCTTTCTGTTTGTCTAAATGGCTGGCAAGAAAACTTTCTAAGAACATACAGAATTCTGTAATGATACAAGTTGCTTGTTTACAATTTGCAATTGTTATATAATCATTTAATTTCTACCAGGAACCTGCTGTTTTTTCTCTGCCTGACATCTTTATCTGTATAAAAAACACCTGTCTCCAGCAAGGCTGTCTGTAGACTTAAGATTTATTGATGGTGACCATTATTGATAGGTTCTTAACCTATATGATTTTCTCACTTTGGTAGTTATGTCACAAAATTTCAATAAGGCTGTCCTGGATCTGAGAACTCAGGATACCTTGTCTGCAAACTATGATCACAGATGGGTTTCAGCAAAAGTAAAGTCAAGCAGGAAAAAAAAAATAGGAGTTACAAGTTGTGTTCAGCCTTTTATTATAAAATATCTTTTCCTTTACTTTGGGAAAATTCACAGTAGAACATTCTAGAAAGTAGATGTATAGTTGGAAGACTTGAAGACTGGTAATGCTTGTCTTCTATATCAGACAAATGTTTTCTGAAAAGGATGCTACATTCTGTAGGAAAATTAAAATAATTTAAACTGAGTTAATTTCAGTGTCTAATCCTTCAGAAATGAAACTATGTACCTTTTGGCTTCAATCTTTCCAAATATACATAGTTTTGATTACAATATGAACTGCAAGAGCGTAGAGTCTGGGGTTTCTCTTCTCCACTTCAAAGTCCAAGAGCCCAAGATAACATCTAGCATATCTCTAGGAGGCAACTAGCACATGTTAGTGAGAAAAAGTAACTTGGTATGGCACTGAATTCCATTTTGAAAAGGCACTAAAAAGAAGCCTTGGCTTTCCCAAGCCCTGGGAGTCTTACATCCCTGGATTTCACCCTGTGTGGATGACATTTACTCAGCATTTCAGCAGGCATGTGTATCATTCCTCATAAACCAAATTGGTGGGAGAGAGAAACTCAAACATTTTTATTGCATCATGAAGCATATAATTTCTCACTCCTACATCAACTCCAGGACCACATCAGGAAGGCTGTGAAAAATGGTTTTGCTATCTTATCTAAATTTTTCATTTGAAAGTCAACTCCAATAACACTCAGTCATTTACAAGTTAAACTCCCTGGGAATGCTGGTGACTGTATTTGCATATTTTATCTATTATGAAGGTGTTTAAGGGGCTGGGAGTTTGTGGTTTTACAGTTCCTTCCCAAAGGCATTTGGATGAAGGCTCAGATAGAGTAGCCTGAATTTCAGTAGCAGTGTGTGTGCTGTAGAAATCACAGAGGAAAGTATGAGTATGGTGATGGCTTGCTGCTGGGCAACATAGTCATTTTGCTGCTAACTGATTGATAGGCTGAGGTCCTTTGATGGATGACTGCTTTCCCTCTTGGCCATTGATTCTGCCCAGTCAGTACAGTTTCATCATGCATGGTACAAATTACCTGCTTCATTGCAAAGACTGTAAAGCAAAAGATACTTTGTATTTTAATAATAAATCAGATTTGTTTCTTTGAAGGTAAATTATAAATTACAAAACAGAACAAACAGCTCTGATACATTGATGATGTTTCAGATGAGCAAAACTGTTACAAATGATACCTCCTTCCCTGGGTTTAACTGTGACTATTACAGTGAGTAAAGTGCCATTTCAAAACTGACAATTTAAAATGTAACAGTGATTACTGGAGGGTGGGCAGGAGCAGCACAGAATCAAAGAGAGAATTTCTGTTTAATAGGGTCACCAATATACTGTAAAATGTTCCAAAAATAATTAACTGGTAAAATGTGGAAGTAAATTGAAGAGAAATTATTCTCTCTGGTAATTCTTTGGCAAGGAAGTGTTTATCCAGAGCCACACTAGTAAAAGTCTGTCGAGGCATTAGCAAAGTGACAGTTTGAATTTGTTATTAAAAGCTAACATATAGGGAAGGCAATATATATGAGGCAATGCCTTAAGCATCAGGGAAGCAGCAGCACCATTCTTGCTGTCCCTGCGGTCACTCTCCCCTGTTGCGGCAAATGGATGGACCCTGAACTTATCCCACAGGCACTAAGATGAGAAAGAAGACACGTTGAAAAGAGAGTGACCTAATTCTGGATGCTTTTGATTCCTGCTATGTATTTAATTCATTCATTATTTCAAAATGACAATAAAGCCTATGGAATCACTTTCAAATGTTGCTGTCAGTAAATATTTGGAAGGAGACATTTATTCTTTAAGTGCTGAGAGGTGGGCAGTATGAAACAACTGTGACAGATTCCCAGAAGAACACCCTGATGTTGAGGAAGTTGGGAACCCAGATGAGATGCACAGTTATCATCAGATGGTGGTATAGCAATTGGCTGAGAGTGGGTTTTTTGGAGGATCTAATGTTGTTTTTACCACACATAGGAAATACCTCACAATGGACTAAAGACTGTCAGGCTAGAATATATAAATGTTTAAAACAAAGCATATGGAAAGTATTGATGATATTAGCTCATGCAATTATCTCTTAAATATGACATAAGAGACAAGAGCAAAAGTAGATCAATAAAACAATACCATACTCTCATACTTGTGTGCAGCCAAGAAACCGTCAACAGAATAGAGACCTATAGAGAAAGAGGACACATTTCTAAGCCACGTATCTGATGAAGGTGTAATATAACAGCACTATCAAAATATATAAGCTAGAACCTAATTCTGAACACTGACCTAAATAAGCTGATTTTTAAAATGAGCAACTGACAGAGGTAGAATGTTTAAAAGAATGTAAATGGCTAAGAGGTATATGAAATGAAAAGATGGTCAATACCACTGACCATCAGGAAACTAAATAAAAAATCGCAGTGACACAACACACACACACACACACACACACACTCCCTTTGGATACATTTACAAAACACTTATTTACATAAGGCTCAGGAAGCATTGTGGACCAGGGGATGAAAAGATTGTAAAAGCCAGAGGATGAGGGAATTTTCTGTGAAATGGTATCTCCTGGTGATATCAGAAGCTATCCCCATAAGTTCTCAGAATATGACTCCTCCACTGTGACCTGAGCAAGGGTAGCACCGTGGACATCCCAAGGTGGTTAGGGAAAGCTCCTGAGGCCTCAGCCATACACAAACAATGACAGGCAGCTAAGGAAAGGTAAGAGTGGGAGAGGGGTCTTCCTCCAGGGAAAAGCACACCGGTTTGTGTCAAAATGGTCATCCCTGAAAACATACACACAAGTAACATTATACAGACTGAGCAGGAAATGATTGAGAATGTACATATATATATGTACATATATGCATATGTCATAAAAGCCGGTGAAAGGAGAGGCCATGCATTCAAGAAGAATGGAAGGGGCATATTAAAGGATTTGGAGGAAGTAAAGGGAAGAGAGAAATGTGTAATTGCAATCTCAAAAGAAGAGGTTTGTTTTGTTTTGTTTGTTTTAAAGAAAGAAAACAGGTGCTGGTGAAGCCCCAGGAGAACTGGCAAGGGTGTGCAGTACAGGAAGGAATGCACTGCTGCTGCACTGGCAAGGGTGTGCAGTACAGGAAGGAATGCACTGCTGCTGCACTGGCAAGGGTGTGCATGCAGTACAGGAAGGAATGCACTGCTGCTGCACTGGCAAGGGTGTGCATGCAGTACAGGAAGGAATGCACTGCTGCTGCACTGGCAAGGGTGTGCATGCAGTACAGGAAGGAATGCACTGCTGCTGCCATTCGGAAAACCTCCATGAGAGTCCTAAGAAACTGAAAGTAGATTCTTAACGTGACCCAGAGACCCCATTTCTGGGTATTTACCTAAAGAATTAAATTCAAGCTCTCAAAGAGATATTAGTATCATCATATCCCTTGAAGTTTTGTTCAGTATTAGCTAAAATATACAATAACTTAGATGTTCACCCATGGATAGCCATCTAATGAAGACAGTATGGTTTATACATACAATAGAGTATTTTTCAAGCTCAAGAAAGAACAGGGTTCAGCCATGAAACACAAAGGCTTGGAGGAGCCTAGAGGCACAATACTGAACAAAATTCAGTAGTTACAGAAGACCAAGTCTGTATGATTCCAATTGCATTGGCATCTAAGAGAGTCTTCCTCCTGGGGGCAGTAAAGCCATGGTTGTCAGGAGTTTGTTGGGGAATAGGACAGTGACGTCCTCTTCAGCAGATGTCACATGGCACATGTGTAGGATGAATACTCTAGAGACCAGCTGTGCAGCACTTTACCTACACTTAACAATGCTATACTGTGCACTTACCAGTTTAAGAGGGTAGTGCACATGTTAAGTGTTCATATCTCAGTAAAATACAAGAAAAGATGATGAATCAGTCAAGAAATTGTTTGACAGTCCTTTCAGCAAGTGATTTGATCTCTCTTAACCTTATTGTCAATGGCAAGAGTACAAAAACATATCTTTAACAAACATCAAGAAACAGAGAAGAGTGTAAATGGTATGATGTTGGTGGGGAAATTCAAGGGCATGCTTGCAGTTCAGCCATACATTGATTTTATTCCTGTTACAAATGCTGTTTCTGGTGCTGGGCTGTAGCTTGGGCAGTCGATCGCTTGTCTAGTCTTCAAAGTGTTCTAGAATTGATCCACAGTACCAAGTAAATCAGCTGTAGTGCCAACCCACTGCAATACCTGCACAGAGGGAGGGGCAAGATGGGAGGAGCAAATGTTCCAGGTTATACCTGACTACAGAGTAAAGTCAGTGTGGGTTATCTGAAAACCTGTCTCAAAACCCAAAATCAAATAACCATAACAATAGCAACAACAACAACACCTTTAAATACTAAATTATCAGTCCAACATCATAAATGAATGTTATAACACTGGAGTACTGGACTGAAGGGTAGTGTAATGTTGAGTTATTTTTTTAATCACAGTATTAGATCAAAGCAAGTCATGAAGGCCAGAATTTTCAGAAAGAACACAGATAATTGAGAATTATTACAGCCCTGAGTCTGACAGCCCTCTCACCTACTGGCTTCATGTGAGGGTTTGAAAATTTTGGAAGTGGTACAAAGAGCTCTTTGATTGGCCAAGTGCATCAAAACCCTTTTATAAATATAATCCCACAATGCCCAGTAAAAGCTTGGCAACATCAGAGCATGACTGTTATCTGCACTTGATGGAGATAAGTGCAGGAAACAGAAACAAATACCAGATGAGATTTTCAGAAATACAGAGAACTTATGCTGCCCAAGGGACAATGGTGGAAGAGAATAAAATAGAATATGTTTTATCTAATGTAGTTTGTAAAATGAAACAAAACAAAAAGTACAGGGGGAAAAGACAGTTCACAGTGGGAACAGCACAGCTCTTGACAAACAAAGCATAGTAATAGGCGAAGCTGTGCAAGATCTAGTTTACTTAGAAGTGAGATGCATTAAATAAAATGTGTAGAGCTGAAGAGGTTCAGGTCAGAAATGGGTTTCTGTTTGTGAGAAAACACAACTAATGTTTGATCAGAAAATGGTTAAGTTTTAGCTGCAATGAAGGCACTAATAAATGGCAGCTAAAGAGAAAAATATTGATTCTAGAGACTTCAACAACAGTGCTCTTTCCGATGCTGACACACAGCAGCCTCACCGCCCTTTCTAGCTATAAGAAGCAGCTGGGGGCTCGTTTTCCTATTGTGAGTCTCCAGGAGAGGGTGTTGGCTTGAGTTCACAGTTTTCACTGTGCTATGCAACATGGTGGCTTCATGGCTTACTTGGAACATGTTATTCTCAAAGCATCGGGGCTTCCCAGAGGGGCAGGTGGAGACCTGACTTGAGGTGTTGGCTGACAGCAGGTATGCTACACTCCTCTGAAGGAAGCTTCAGACAGGTTATATGCCAGGTTCCAAAGCCTGGCATGACCAAGTCCAGCATCCAGCATTCCAGTCCCATTAGACAGTTCTCTGCCTACCTTTGCATTTGGCACTGGCTCTTCTGTTGCTATAGTGATTTTTCTTAGTAGTTTCTGTGGATATAAAACTAACAAATGTGTTAAATCCCACAAGCACTTTGTATTGCTTGGTAACTTTTCTACTTGGTTTGATTGTTTTCACTCTTCTCTGTGCCCTGCCAGGCCAGAGCTTTGACCATTCAATGTGGACATGTGTGATTCTCTAGAGCAAGCCCGCTTAGGAGAGTGGCCAGAGGTAGTTCTGCTAGCCCCCAGAAGGACGACCAAGAACCTTCATTCCTTTTATTTCTTCTCTTGGCTCTGAAATTGTTGGATAAGGATGCTATATCCTTTATGCATTTCTCTCTCTGTCTGTCTCTGTCTCTCTTCATCTCTCTCTCTCTCTCTCTCCCTCTCTCTGTTTCTCTCTCCATATAGAAACATATATAATACAAGTCAGAAGACACCCTCAGGTACCTGTGCTTCTTTGAGACAGGGACTCTTTTCTGTACATGCTCTAGGATATTTGGCCCCCAAACTTCCAGAATCCTACCTCCATTTCCCTCTTTCTTTGGTGGGATAATAGGTACTCAAAAAATGCATCTGGCTTTTACATGAATTCTGGGGATTGGAACTCAGTTCTTCATGGTTGTTAATCAAGAATTTTTACCCTCAAGACATCTCCTTAGTGTGATGCATGCATTTCTTTGGGATTGATCTAAATACTCTGCAACATCTCTTCTCCACAATATACTTTTTAAATGAGTTCCTACAAGAATATATTTAGAATGTTGCTGACTTCCCTGGCAATGATGATTGGAATAACGAAAAGAAGATCTTTTAATCCACTTAAGATAAGTGGATTAATCCACTATAAGATTTTTGATTCCTTCTATTTGATTTTAATAAAATATATCTGAGTTTTTGTAAATGTTTGGCAGGAAGTACAATTATGTCATGCTACCACTGAAAGCAATAGTCTCCTAAATCTCCCAAGAGACACTGTCACCAAGTCCCAATGCTGTCACTCTTTAGTGGCTGTTTTCAAACCTTCCCATAGACAGGGTTTTAGCTGCATTAGGTAAATATTATTTTCAACTATTTACAGCTTTGGGGCAAGTGGGCTCAATGCAAGTTGTCAAGCATGTCCAATTATTTTATTCTTCCCTTTGTTACAAAAGAATCACATTCAGACTGGATAGTTCTTTGGGTGGCATGTGTTGAGATGAACAATATGCCCATGGGAAAATGTAACTATCCCAGAAGCAGAACTGAACTCTATGTGGCACATGTGTCCCAAGAGGACTTGCTCATTAAAACTAAGTTAAGCACATGGGGCACTTTTACTTCATTTTAATTGTAAAGATGAAGCATTCTTTGTAATTTTCCCCATGCTTTGCCCTCTTCTCATATGCCCCCAAGTTTCCATTTTAATTGTCTAATATCTGTCAGTGTTGGTTTTCATTTTGCAGTGAGTGGACAGTGTAAGCAGGCAGCATTGTTAATGGTCTCTGAGGCACTGGGATCTGAGGAGAAGTGCAAAGCATGTTGTGATGAAGTTAACAATGTAGGATGTGGCTCACGGTGACTCTAATTACTCGGTAAAGGGCATACATGCTATATTTATACAGCTCATGGGCAGGGACACCGGTTTGTTACTTCTCTGTGGCTATGATAAAATAACTTGACAAAAACACCTTGAGAAAGAAGAGATCTATTCTGAATTACAGTTCTAGGGGGCTAGAGTCTATCAGGCAGAGTCGACATGGATGCAGTCTGTAGGAAATGGAGGTTTTGGGTGACAGAAACCAAAGATAAGCGATGAAACCTCAAAGCCACCCTTCAAGTAACATAATTCCTTGAGCAAAGTTCTACCTGGTAAAGGTTTAATAACCTTCCCAAGTAACATCACCAATTGGAGGACCAAGAATTGAAAACCATGAGCCGGGGGAGGGGGGGTGGGTCATTTCTCATTCAAACCACCACAGTACCTAACACTCAAAGTAATAATTAGATCAACCTAATCAATAATGAGAAACAACCTACTGGATTACATTTTTATGTAATTCTCATGTCAACACTGTGAGGTAGATATTCCCCTCTCTGGCAGATATTCCTTTCTCCAGTAATATAAGGAAGTTATGACCCTGAGACATGAAAAAAATTAAGTCACTATTATTAAGTAATAGGCCTGAGATTGAAACTTAATTCTGCGAGACTTTGTGATCCTGTGTGAAACTGTGCAGATTCCTTGATTTTAGTAAGACCTGCTGTAAAAAGAGATTTAGCAATTGATTTTGAATAAAACAAGACTAGATTAATAATATTCAGGTTATATATGTCAATGGAAATGGAAAAAAAATGTCTTGAATGTCATCTGTTGCTAAAGGACCACACGTTTATTCAAACACAGAGTGCAGGAGAAGAGGTATGATTGCTTATGCCATGGACAGTAAAAATAGAGGTGATGTTGGGCAGCCAAGAGTTCAGGCAGTGGGGAAGAGCAAGTGGGGCAGGGAGCAGGCTTTTCTATATGTTCTGGGAAGAGTGTGATAATGTTTACGTCAATTTGCTCAGCAGGAAATAGAAGAGAGTTAAAGGAGATTGTCCAGGAATATAGAAATAGATACATGTAGATGTTCATTAAAGTGATCTGATTAGACTCACTTACCCTGGAACCTGTTGAGATGAAAGGAAAGAGCGAGAGACAATGCCACTTTTCGTATTGGGTGGAGACAGTCAGAAGATGAGATGGAGTCCAGGGAGGCAAGCTAGCAGAACATTTCCTTTTCACTGCTGAAGAAGAAATGACCACAAACAATATGCATCTCACCCCAACATTCGCAAGGCTGGCTTCTAGCCTGTTTAGCCTGGAGTTTCTGCTAAGCACACCTGTGGGCCATCCACTTTTCTACCCATCTTGAGGATTGGCTTGGGAAAAGTTTCTGCCAAATGGCCTCTTTTTGGACAGATGTGCTTCTGTGTGGTTGTAGGATGGAAGGCCTCATTATGTTGATGGTCATAGGCATGCGTTCACTCTAAGCTCCTTGCCACATGGTTCTTCCTTAGGCAATGGTATTGGGAATTGGGGTTTTTAATGGTCAGCAGGAACATTTCTTTTATACTTTAACATTTTCTCTCCAGGGGAAAAAAAACCTACCTAGTTTGTTTGAAGGGCTCTTTTGATTAGGTCAGGCTCACTGAAGCTCAGCTCTCTGAACTCACACAAGACTAACTGTAAGGGTGTATGTGCCTTAATTGTGTTTACAATATCTCTTTACTATTGCTACATACAGTAGCAATGAGAGGACTGAATTTCATCATGCCAAAGACCTCTGTGTATCTGAGAGGAGGGAATTACAATGTTTTTATATATCAGGAACAGAGATCCAGATGCTACCTCATTCAGCTGCCCACTGCTGGGAGGAGAGCCATGTAAATTCACTTTGGATATACTACTGAATGTCAGAAGATGAGTATGTGAGAAGAAAGTTTCTTGCTTCCAAAAGTCAGCAATTTAATGACAATGAAGGAACCTAGAAGGGAGAAAATTATCATCAAATGTTGAATTATTGTTAATGTTTTAACCAGTGCCAACTAGTAAAAACTAAAGGTGAATGGAAATGTATGGCAACTTTAAGTCCTTAGTACAGAGCTGGGGGTGGTAAATGAGGGGCTGGAGTGCATCTTTGGGAGGGAACGGAAGGGCTTCAAACAATAAATAATGTGCTCATGGAAGAAGCTTCTAGTGTTTCTCCATGATGGGAAGGTGAGATGAAGTTATAGCAGGTTATAAAGGCCAGGGACATTTATGGTTTTGAGTTTTATTTATTTTGCTTTCTTGGAGACAGAGTCTCATATATCCTGGAAAGGCTTCTATCTTATCATGTGGCCAAGACTGGCCTTGAACTCCTGATTTCCCTGCCTCTACCTTCCACTTGCTGGGATTATAACTATTCTACCATAACACCCAGATATTGTTTCTCATTTTTATGAGTTGGGAGCTTACGATGTTTTTAGTAATGGGGAAAAGAACTGTAGAAAAGGAAATATGTTTTCTCTTCCTTTTGAAATGTTACTAAGACTTGGAGGAACTTCAGAACCAAGGACACCTTTTCCTCCTTCCAGTCTTAATCCATGCATTTAGTATTCATCTGGCACTTACTATGCCAAGAGATAGACTAAGCACTTGGCAAGCATTTAATCACTACTCTGATCCCTGTGTGAGTTAGGCACTGCCTTATCCACACTGAGGACTGAGAACTTGTCTGAGATCAGTGATATGAAGTAGAGTTGGGATTTCATATAGGAAGTCTGGCCACAGGGACCATACAGATGGTATCTGCACCATTTTCTGCTCTGAGTTCTTCTGCACATTTACTTGAAAAAAAATCCATGCCATGCCCTTGAATTGTTGGTACTGTACACATGAGTTTCTTCAGGCTGCATATCAGTTCCCCAGCCAGACCATAAGTCCCTCAGAGACACACCATCACTTCACACTGCCTTTTCTTCTTCATGGCATTTTATATGCAATGGATGCCAATAAATATGTATTGATATGATTTAAGCTACACTTCTATCATTTGACTTCTCATTTCTTTTATCTTTATTGATTATAAAATTAATGGGGTGGTGTGTAATTTTAGCTTAACTACTTAGCCTGTAACTATAATTTTTATGACTTTTAACATCACGATAGATCTATGACCTCCTTGAAAATTTCTTGCTTTATAAAATAGATCTTACTTAATTAAAACAGTAAATGAAGACACTTCCCCAAAGTCCTTAAGGGAAAAGAAGAGGTGTTTGCCTGATGCCCTCTTTAGTTATATTTTAATCCTGAAAGATGAAGTCCAAGGTAGGAAAGAATCATGAACTTGCATAGATAGTGCTGAGATCAAGAGAGCAAGATCTTTGGCAATGGCCTTGGCACTATTTTACTACTGACACCCCATTTTCTACCACTTTGTCATAAATGAAATAAAATAGGTGTTCCTCTACTAGAGCCAACTACTGCTCATAACTGTACTGTTTGAGCACATGGGCCATATGGATAGCTCTGTATTCACCTGATTGGATGGTCAAATTTCCCATCATGCCCTAATCTGTTACTCCTGACACTCTAGCTGAAATCTTAACCTCAAAATGATGTCAATAAGAAATGGTAGGCCTCTGGGTAATGTAATTACTTTAGGAAATGAGTTGGGTCCTACTGGAAGGGGTTAGTTGCACCCAAACCAGATAGTGTCTCATGTGCTATCTGTGAGTTTTTCATTCTGATGTAACACAGTAGACAGTTCTGATCAGGAGCTAAGCAGATATTAGCACTATCTTTTTGAATTTTCTTAACACTCAAACTGGGAGCCAAAGCAAATCTGTTTTCTCTATCTAGTATCATATAATAGAATGATGAACAGGCTAACACAATAATTGCCTATGAAGCCCTCGTAAGTAGCTGTAAGTTCAGCTAAGGTTGTTATGCTAGTTTGTTTTCTGTCGTGATAAAACACTATCCAAAACCTGTTTTGGGAGGAAAGGGTTTGTTTTGCTTACATAGGTATACTTCATCATGGAAAGAAGCAGGAGAGATGCTTAAGGAAGGAACCTGGAGGCTGAAACTAAAGCAGAGATCATGGAGAAATGCTATTTACTAGATAGGTCTCTCTGGCTTGCTTATCTTTTTTAGATAACCCAGGGCCGCCTACCTAGGTTAGCACTGCCAATGAAAGTGGGCTGGGCCATCCCACTTACTTAAGAAAATGCCTCCACTGACAATCCCCAAGCCATTCTCACGGAGATAATTCTTCAATTGAGATTTCCTCATTTCAGGTTTTTGTCAAGTTGACAAAGTCTGTGAAAGTTCACTTGGCCACTTGCAGCTGGCTGGAAACGTGTCTTATTGCCTGTGTTCACTGGAAAGTTAAGGAAAGTTAAGGAAAAATAAGATTAAAATCACTTTTGAGTCATTTGGGAATGTGAAAGTTGATTAATGATGAAGACTCAAGAACTTGTAGATCATTAGATTTGGTTTGATTTGTAGATACACTACAGTCAAAGAAATGTGGTGGTTTGAAAAAAAAAGTTCCCTTTAGGTTCATGGGGAGTAAAAATATTAGGAGGTATGGCCTTGCTGTAGTGGGAATGATTTTGTTAGAGGAAGTGGGTCCTGGCCTACTTGTTCATTCCGTTCCTTCTGCCTGAAGATCCAGACATAGAACTCTAGGCTTCTTCTTCAATACCGTGTTTGTGCATGCTACCATGCTTCCTGCCATGACAAAAATGGACTAAACCTCTGAACTGTAAGCCAATCCCAATGAAATATTTTCCTTTAAAGGAGTTGCCGAGCTCAGGGTGTAGCTTCATAGCTATAGAGACCCTAACGAAGCTCTTTTGCCCATCAGAATGCTACATAAAAAGGGACTGATCTGTTTCCTACTAAGTGCAAACATTGTAGAAAGCATCAGGATGCTTATCTCTTTCTAAGTCTGTAGCTATACATAGGATCAGCCACAAGGAGAGACAATTTCATTTTGATAAATTTTTGGTACCTCTATGCATGAGCAAATGCACAAATATGTATAAATGTGAGTATATCAGAGTTAAGAGATTAGATTACCAGAACCCAGATTTTATCGTGGAGTATTTTAACAGTGACCAGATTGGACAGTTCCAGTTCCTAAATTTCCTTTATTATTTAAAATATCAATAAAAAATTTAAATAATTATATGTACTCATTATAACAAGTCATATAAAGAACTTTTACACCTTAAATACATTTTTCTAGTTCCCTATCTACATTTTCCTTTCTCTTAAAGCATATTTTACTTTTAATCTGAGGTACCTGATAGTTCATGTTCTCATAACCCATGTGTGTGTGTGTGTGTGTGTGTGTGTGTGTGTGTGTTTGCATCTCTGTGTGATGATGCACATGTGAGGACGAGTGGGTTGCGTGGAGGTGGGAAGAGGTTTTGATCCACCGGAGTTGGAGTTGTAAGTGTTGCTGGGAAGTGAGCTGGGGTTCTCCACAAGAGTAGCACCTACTCAACTGCTCAGCCCCCTTTCTAGCTCTTCCACTCACATTCTAGTTTTAGCTTTTCACAGTCTTCAGAAAATTCTGTTTTATTTTTGTTCTGGTTAAAACACTGTTATGTGTCTTTATCTAAAAGCTCTGAGGTACCTGATAGTTCATGTTCTCATAACCCATAAGTGTCTTCAACACCCCTTTCCCGTATGGCTGAATTGAGAGGCACTAGTCAGCATATATCTTTGATAAGTGATTTAAGCTACTCAAGCATCAATCTCTTCATCAGCAATATGGTAATAAAAATAATCATCCAAGTGTGGCTATGAAGGTTTGAAAGGGGTTAGTGGGTTTTATTTTTTTAATAATAATGTTATTTATTTAAAAGTTCTTTTTACTTACCAACCACTGTTCCCCCTCCCTCCCCTATTTCCAGTCACCCCAAGCTCCCCCTATTCCACTCCTTGGAGAGCTTAAAGGGGAGTTAATGGATTTTAAGTGCTTGGAATAGAGACGTTGGAAAAGGTACTTGGAACCATTCCTCATGTGTTCTTTTTAGTTTTGGTTGGGTTGTGATACTTTTAATGTTTTCTGTGGATGACAGTAGATTAAGGATAAAGAAATGTATTGGTTCAGATTATGAACCTGGTATGGGCCTTGAGATTTGTTGATTCCTCAGTGAACTGAAGTTACTATGGTTTAACTTTCATCTGTCCATCTATTGCTGTCTACACAGAGGCTTGGCTTATGTTGGGCCAGCCCCTCCCATAGGCGCAGATGCTAACTTTAGTAGTTGCTGTTGTTTGTTTCCCAAGGACAAGTAGAGAAGTCACAGCTCATTTCTAGTAATGTCTCTCTGATGTTAAAGTTAAGGTATTACAACTAGTTATGAGTATAGGTAGACTTATGAATAGAATACTGAATTTTCGGACAGTAAAGAGAAAAAATACAAAATATTTATAGCAAAAAGGGAAAGTGGATCCACTTGGATGAGAGTCCCTAAGTGGAGACCATTGTAAACCAGGTAAGGAATGTGGTCCCCATCTTTTAAAATGGAAAACCAATGTAAGATTTTTGTGTGTGGAATTGTGACTCTTTATTATGAAATGATCAGTCAAGCTCCTGTTTGTAGAAAAGATTCAAGGTGTGAGGGACAGGCTGTCTGACAGTCTTAACCTTTTGTTCAATTGAGAAATGAAAGCCGTTGCTGTGCTTTATACCTCATGAGGGAGACGTGCCAGCTTCAATCTTAGTTAACTGCAACTGTCTTTTAAAAGTTGCCCTTGAGTTTATGCAAATCACAATTGATTGTCCTTCAACAAAAGCATCAACAACCAAAAATTGCATGTTATACCTAACTCTTCAATTTTGACTCTTTTTAGATATGTCAAGTATCATAAACCATGAGAAGAGCTTTGAAAATGCCAGACCACCTCTGAAATGGAAATGCATCTAAGCTCTTGGTTGAGGCCATGGAGACATTTTATCTGAGTCCTCCAGGGCACCTTAAAATAGAGGGCTGCTGTAGAGTGAATCCATTGTAGATTCTCTGAGACTTAGCCAATCTTCTGGCTATCTTTTCCACATATGGCATACCACTTCTGCACCCAAATCTGTAAAATATTGCCATGCTACCAATGTTTAGACATTGGGACATGTAAAGAATAATAAACATTTGAAAGCTAGAGTTATATTTGCATACTCATATCAGAATGTCTGCCACACATATGTATGCATAACCAGGTTGGGATTTTGAAGGGCAGCATTTACAATTAGTCAGAAAATTTAAAAGGCTTTGAGGATGTCAAAATAAGCCTTCATGTTTCTTATTTTTTTTAGCAAATCCTGTTAGTCTCACCTCTAAAATGGATCCTACATTGCTTATTGCCACCCTCCTCCCTCACCTTGCTGTGGTCAGCCAGTTTTATACCAAGAAATGGCAACAGTGTCTAAGCCATTCTTCTTATATTGACATTTTACAAAAAGGTTTACTTAGATTTTATGTGTATGCGTGTTTTGCCTGTATGTATGTGCACTATGGTCATGCCTCGTGCCCATGGGGAACATCACATTTTCTGAAACTGGACTCATGGATGATTGTGAGCTGCAATGTACGTCCTTGAAAATGAATCCAGGCCCTTACAGGACCAACAAGTGCCCTTAACCTGAACCACCACACTAGTCCTACATTGGCTATTTTTATGCCCACCTAGACTACAAATTGTGTTTTGTTAATTTACCAAGAAAAGCAATTTACCTGACTGTTCTGTGTCTTGTTTTACCCTCAATTCCTTCTTTAGTATTTGCTGCTGCCTCCCAAACTAGAAGAACACTGCAAAGTGGCATTAATAAGGAAAAAAAATAAAGAAAACTGTTTTCCAAGAATTTTATTTTTACAGCTGGTATCTGAAAATTTACTATTATAATGCTCTATATAGTAAATATAATGTACATAATTTATATATAATTACCATTATAACATAAATAAAACAATAATTTATGTCATAATTATACTTACTAGCATTTTGAATTTTCACCAATATAAACATAGCTGCTTCAATATCTAATTGTAGTTGGAAAAATAAAATTCTCATGTCTACCATCTGAACTGATTTGAAAACATCTGTACTACTGGAAATGAGCCCACTCAGGCTAAAATGGTTATTGAACTAAACTTTGTTCAATCGATAAATGAATGTGTCTCTGAGCTGGAAGCATCTTTCTAGATAGGGCTCAGAATCCAGAGAAGGGAGGAGGTCAGGTGTAGTAAATCAGTGAAACCAGATGCAGCCTGGCAGCTACACAATGGAAGTGGAGCAGAACCACACACAGAGTTAAAGCAACAGAAGTCAAAAGCCATAAAGCAAAGATAGATGGAGGCAGTAGAAACAAATGGGTCCCCAAACACCTGAGCAATATTTTCAAAATGCCAATGAAGAAAAGCAGTTTTTCCAGCCATCTCATCAAAATGGTCTTCAGTCCGAGCTTTATTTTCCCTTGAAAAAAAAAGGCAAGGGAGAGGAGGCATTTTAGTTCTTTATTGAAGGAGCGGAGCTAACAGGAGGGTGGGGACAGACAAGAGAAATAGCTGAGACATGCATGATGGTAATGTAAAGGGCCAGCAGTGATGGGTTGAACCCCCAAACAGAGCAGGGGGAGGCAGACTGGCCACAGGGATGGCTCAAAATGCTGTTCCTCAACAGTGAGCAAGTGAATTGCTGTATAAATCCTAAGTGGAAAACCAATAGTTAAATCCCTGAAAAAGAGGACCTTCCCTAAAGGAAGGTTTCTTAAGCCAACCCCCTGGAAATTGGGCATTGACTATGAATGAGTGGCTTACAGAAAAGGAAAACTGCAAATAGCCAATAAAAAGGAAGAATTCATCTCTGATAATGGCTGAGTAAAACTAGGTAGAATTTCACACCTCTGATATAAGCTCCACTTAAAAATACATAATATCATCTGATACTTTTTAGAATGCAAAGAAAGATTTGGACTCATATTTATTGCTGAGCAGTTTAACCACATCACTATATATTGAAAATACACATAGCCTTTTATGGAGTACTCTCATCCAAATCTGTTGTATACATATATTCATATCTGTGTAAATATGCATACACACATAAACACACAGGATTGTTCCTTACAGCTCTATAGTTGAAATAAAATTAATTTTTCTTACTGAGGGCAAGTTGAATAAATCTAGTTGGATTGTTACTATGAGATTATTAATAATTGTGTTCATTACACATGATATATTGTAGGTTAGTATGCCAATAAAAACAGAGGGGTTTAATTAGTTGACTTTCAACTAACTCTAGGAAAAGTTCAATAATATTTAGATTCAATACCATTTAAATAACCAAAAACTATGCACTACTACTGTGCTATATAAAGTTTTTTTGTACATATGTGTATGTGAGTACAGATATTGAATATGTAATAGAAATAGTATACATATTATCTAATTCAACAATATATTGAACGTGTATTTTAAATTTAAATATTATATATTTGAAATGTATTCATAGATTTTTTTTATTTTAAAACTAAAATTTATAAAGTTTTTTAACGAGCTTTAGATTTCCTGTTTTGACCATTTTGCTTTTCTTTTTTTAATATAATATTTTTTATTTTATGTGCATTAGTGTTTTTTTAAATATTTATTTGTTATGTATACAGTGTACTGAAGAGGGTACCAGATCTCATTATAGATGGTTGTGAGCCACCATGTGGTTGCTGGGAATTGAACTCAGAACTGCTGGAAGAACAGCCAATGCTCTTAACCTCTGAGCCACCTCTCCAGGCCCTCCCCCCATCTTTTTTTTAAACTTTATTTATTTGCCTTGGTGTTTGCCTGGAACTGGGGATTGGAACTACAGACATTGTGAGCTGCCATGTGGGTGCTGGGAATTGAACCCTGATCCTCTGGAGAAGCAGTCAGCGCTCCCAACCACTGAGCCATCTTTCCAGCCCCATTTTGATTTCATAAAGAGCAAGAAGGCAAGGATGTGGGTCCGTTTGTCATCTAAGTACACTCTATCTTTCATCCAAAAATACAAGAGGTAATAGTCAGTTTACTACTCACAAGTAGCAGCCTTTACAATATTCATTGCATTTCGGAGTCCCTTTGTGGCTCACATGTTTAAACTTTGCAGGCTTTATTTATAGAGCAAAGTACGTGTCTGCCATTCCCTGCCCCCTGTAGGAAGACATTGGTATTTTTGGAACTCTGAGTTTATCACCTGAGAGTCTATAAATTGCTCAGTGGATTTTGGTAATGTTTGGCCGAGACCTTGTAAAAGGAGAAACTTGTGTAAATGAAGTCAACTTTACAGACCTCTGGGATTCATTATAGCCAAAGCTTCTCATAACATGTAATTAGGGAGGACTGTGAATCAAGTCTAACAGATGATTGCTGTGACCACATTTTTTTCCTGATCTGGTTAGGTGACCTAATGTCCATCAGAGTCTCTGGAAACTGATTTAACTTCTTATTTTCCTAATATCACAATCGGCCTTATGATCACTGATGATGGTTAAATTGTGACAGGGATCTCTTCCTGAATTTCCCAGTACTCTCCAATAATTGTGTGTCCCTTCTCATTCTACTCCATTTTTGTGACTCTTTCCTCATTCAGGCCTGTGTGTTATTGGTAAGTTGGCAAATGGACCACTTCGCTGTTCTGAGATCTCAGAATGGTGAATCCAAAGTGACTTACCTCATCCTTTTCAGCTTCTCCAGTGCCAGCTCAGCACAAGGACTAAACGCTTGGGGATCTATATGGCAGCTCATTTTGCTTTGTCATTCAGGGGTTGCCAACTTGATGTTTATTAAACAGTTTACTAAATGTATTTTTATGTTAGTAGCTAATAAATCACTTCATTTGTTTTTACTTACAAAATATGGAAGCTTACTTATACACTTATTCAGCTCATTTGCTGGTTATGAACTGATGGGTGTGCCCAAGTTTTCCATGCTTTTTAACTGTTGTCTTTCCTAGTATGTGCACAGACATATGAGAACTACTCTCAGGTGGTAACTGGGGAATTACACCCAATTCTTCTTCTACACTTAGAGAAGCCAAATCAAGCACACCACCCTTCCGGTATACAGCACAGCAGGCCCAATGGTTGAAAAGGTTTTTTTCTTCCTTCATTTTTCTATACCTGGAAAAAGTCAAAAGATATTTCTTGATCGTAGAAATTACAGGGATTATACATATGTATGTAAAGTATATATGAGTACTACTATAAAAATAGTAATATATATAATTCCCTAGGTAATATTATTCATTTTATAGATAAGGGAGACTCACAGATTATATCAACTACATTAATGTAGCTGACCCATTAGAGAGACATGTCCTTAAATTTTTATTAATTACCTAATTACTTATTAATCAATCAATTAATTAATTTTGCATCAGGGCATTTGAATGGTAGCAAGCATGCTAGTACTGGGCTGCCCCTACATCCCAGAGACACGGTCTTATTAATGTAGGTCCCTGCTCTTCATATTCTGTCTCTGAGATAAATGGATAATGGCTTTATTGAGCTTATTGATCTGTATACTTGTTTTCTAGAACACATGAATATTGTCAGGCATTCAAGGAGACTTAAAAGTATTAGAAAATAATTGTTTTTTTTTTTTTTTTTTTTTTTGGAAAGTCCCTTATTATTCGGTACTTTAGGAGAACTAATGGGTCCAGGATATTGTTTTGTGATAATGTATCCAAAGGTTGCTATTCACAAGTGTGGTGCAGTGAAGTTAATCTTTTTATTGCAGCCAAACCCTCAATTTTACCCTCTGGATCTACAACTAATTCCTGCGTAACTGACATTGGACACATTGTTTTATATCACTGAATCCCATTTTCCTGTCACTAAAGTATGCTTAACAATACTGTTAAAGGTTGAAAACTATCCTGTGCAGTCCCCAGTGCATAGTAAACTTTAAATATATCTCTGTCAAAATCTGTGTAAGATTAGCCATCTGGGCTTTGCCCTGAATAGGGGCCAGGCCTTTGTTGGGCATTTTTAACTGTGATCTTCAGTTCATCACCAGTGGGGTGCCTAGTTAGTCCATTTTACATTGCATATTTCAGGGCATAGTGTCCTAGGAATGTCCAATCCCAGAAGTTTCTAGATAACTCAGAAGAAGCTTGGATTTTTAAGAACTGACAAACTCTCAGCTTCCTTTGGAAGCTATCTTAATGGCTCAAACCACACTAGGCTAAGAAAAGGTCCTTTCTACATACGAGCTAGCCCCTCTTAAAGCAATTCTGTGTTCCTACTTTATCAATGGAAATGACTATTTTGCCATAGTCTTTATAATACTGTATTTTGGTGGCAATTTTTACACTTTAATTTATTTTATCTTTGCTTTAAATGTGTTACAATAATGTTCAGTTCTCTTCATAAGGTATTGCCTCAACTCAGGCATACTTTACTGAAATGGTGCTTGATTTGGGTGTTGGCGCTTAAAAGCCCCTGGCTGAATTTCTTCGGGTTTCTTGATTTAGAGGCTGAGAGTAGCTGCCTCTGGATGGGCGATGACTCATTGATGAAGTGCTTGCTGCACAGCACGAGGACCAGAGTTTAGGTGCAATGATAGTATAGTGGTACACATTTGTTGTTCCGGCACTGGAGAAGTAGATGTAGGCAAATTCTTGAACTGTTTTGAATAGGCAGCTTTGCTGAACTAGTGAACTCCAGTAAGAAACCTCTTTTCAAAAGAAGTTCAGAGAAATTGATAAAGACACCAAACATTGACCTCTGGTTTCATGCACATCCAGATGCATATGTATATGCACTTATATGCACAATGACTAGACACATATATGTACCTGCAGCATACACATACATCTATATACATATCTATACACACATACATACATATATATATATACATACACAAATGCATACATGCACATAGAGAGAGAGAGAGAGAGAGAGAGAGAGAGAGAGAGAGAGAGAGAGAGGGAGAGAGAGAGGCAGGAAGGGAGAGGGAGAGAGTAAGTTAGTCATAATTTCCTTGATCATGCAGATTTACCTCCAGACAGTTTAAGTGTAGAATGGATGTAAGCATCATTGATGAGGATGTTCAGCTCTGCCTTGCTGTCCAACTTTAGCACTTGCCTTTGTCTCCCTCAAGGCTGTTACAGACCAGTTCTCCAAGGAGGCTTCCTGGTGCTGTGGCATCAACAGTATCAGCCTATTTATTAGAAAAACAAAGTCTCCACAGAATTCTAGGAGCACTGGATGAGAAGGTTGGTGGTGGGGTAAGGGACAATGTCAGCCATTGGTTTTAGCAAAAATCTCCTTGAAATACATCTAGATGCTCAAGGAGGTGAGGTTCCTTGGCTTTATCTGTCACCTACCCGCAGGTCCTTGTTGCTGCCTGTGTTTTGTTTTCCTCGGAATTCATGGCCACATTTATTTCCCCTGTATTTAAGTAGTGTCTATTTTTCCAGCAAATTTGTAGTCTTCTGTTCACAGTGTATATCTGAGCATGCAGCACAGTTCTTGGCATGTGGCAGATATTAAATAAATATCTAAGTAAATGGATGAGTGAATGATCAGTTAATAGAAAGTGACTGAGGCTGTATTTCTTCTGATCTTCCTTTTTTCTTTGCTTGTTTGCTGTTTCGTTATTGATGTAGACAACCACACAGCACCAGTTTTATAACTAATTTATCACCAGTTTATAGGAATAACTTACAACCTACACAAGTGAGAGGGAGGGGGGGCGTTAGAAAAGGGAGTTCCCTGCAGCTAACTTGCTTTGTAGGCTCTCAAATCCTGGGGCAGTATCTTTACATTACAGACTTTTCAGTTTCAGGCAGTTTGTGATCCACCTAATGTGTTCTCAGTGAGGAACTAACATGGAGCAGGTCAGGATGAGGCAGTCAAAGAAAGAAGGAAAATGCTACTTCGTCACCGAGATCTTCACCATGTCTAGCCAAGCCCTTCCAGCTCCCTGAGCTCCTTCTGTTGCTGTAGTTAACGTCAGGGAAGCCTGGTTCTGTCCTCGTTCTCATTCATTCCCTGCTCAGTCGTGTCTGACATCTTCCTCGACACCCAGCTCTTGTGCACAGTTCTCAAACTTACACGCTTATTGATGCCTTTTTCTTCTAGTTAGTGTGCTCACTCTCTTCTGTTCATAATGTTGTTTTAAAGCTGGAGAGAATTATTTGCTGTTTGTGTCCAGTGACTCTTTTGACTTTTCTATTGCATAAGGAAGGCAAGGCTTCTGAGCAGTTGTAACTTAGCATGGCATGGCAGCTCCTCACATCTTAGCTCATTAGGACAGGAAACAAGGCTGAACTGTCACCCTCAGAGGCCTGGTTCCAGTGACCCACTCTGCTAACCATGCTTTCTGCCCCAAAGATTCTACAGCTTCTGAAAAGAGTGCCACCATTTGGGGAAAAAGTGTTCAATGTGTGTGTGTGGGGGGGGTGAGTGTACATGTGTGTATATATATAAGTGTGCAAGTGTGTATATGTGTATGTATGTGTGTATTTGTGTGTATATGTTTGTGTGTGTGTATATGTGCTTGTGTGTGTATGTGTGTGTGTGTGTGTTTGAGGGTCAGAAAGAACATTTTTTACTCAAAATGACACTCAGAAGTCAATGCTCACATGACCAAACCTAAGTAAGGAACAACCTTTCATGAAGCGCGGTTTGTCCACTTATAAAATGGAGATAATCTTTCTTGTATGACTGTAAGAATAGCATGAAGATTCCCGATGCCATTGGTGCCCAGAGTTGACTGATAATGAATACAGTAGCAGTTATGTCAGTGGAGAGTATAGGAAAGCTGTAGAGAGAGGGAGGTAGATTCATGGAATTACCACATCAAACTATATTTAAATCTTGGCAGGCAAAGTGAGATGTAGATTGTGAAATGCATCAGGGACTTAATGTAGAGCTGGCCTTAGCTCTCTGTTCTCACACTTGACTGAAAAATCTTTGTTAGTGAAGTATCTGAAACATAAGCTTCATATGCCTTTGTCTGTCGTATCAGGATTCATAAGAAGAAAATAATAATAATAATAATAAATGTTTATTTTATTTTGAAAAACTTTCCAGATCATTTATCCAGAGATAAGGATAGTGAAGTTCTGTAACATCCCCTGTATAAGAAAGAACAATAGGGAAGTGGAAGTTCAAAGA
Source organism: Sigmodon hispidus (assembly GCA_004025045.1). Lineage (NCBI taxonomy): Eukaryota > Metazoa > Chordata > Mammalia > Rodentia > Cricetidae > Sigmodon > Sigmodon hispidus. Next base: position 210,172 of record PVIH01001142.1, on the reverse strand, counting down.
CATGATTAAAATATACTTTCCGATGTTTCCTAGGGACCACCTAGCAGTCTTCCAGAAGGAACATTTAGACCTCAAACAGCTTTGGGAATGGCTCCTGCTAGAGCAGTGCTCCTCAGCCTTCCTCCTGCTGCGGCCCTCAATACAGCTCCTCATGCTGCCCTGACCCACAACATAAAATTATTCTGTTACTACTTTATAACTGTTATTTTGCTACTGTTATGAATCATAATGTAAACATCAGTGTTTTCCTATGGTCTTAGATGACACTGACCCCAAATAGTTCCCAACCCACAGGTTGAGAACCACTGTACTAGAGAACTCAGATTTGCCACTTCTCCAAGCTCAAACATGTCAGCCACAAGACATCTATATCCTTTGTATGTTGCCAAAATTACATAATGTGTGAGGCTTTCTGAAATGATTTTGCTGATTTATAATGGATCACTGGCATATTTTGTCATAACCTACAGCATACTTTTAAGTTTTTATACAAACTAGACCAGCACTCTCTGTGTCATTTGTTATGTAGAAAATAAACAGCATTCAGCTAAAAGACACAGCCCAGAAGGATCAGCCAGCTCACTGCCAGAAGGTTTAGAATGCATTATACACAGTAATTACCAATGGCCCCATAAACCCTACAGTGTTTGGCAAACTCCTCAATGTTTTTGTAAATGGCTCTGTTCCTTCCAAGTCTGCACTGCCCTCATGCAGCAGGAGGGTTATTGTCCTCCTGGACACATTAAGTGGATTATTCTCTTAGGGGAGAGAAGGTCATGAAAAATAATGTGCAGTTTTCCCCTGCAGCAAATGCCGAGCTCTTTAATAATGTTCAAGTGGATACAAGAATGAAGAATAGCTTTCCTTCTTAATAGAAATCACATGTGACATAGAGTAAACTGGGAATGCTGTGTCAGACTTAAAAGCTGGTGGAAAACTTCTAATCCATAAAGAATTTTGGCATTTGTGTTGTAAACTTTGGGGTACTTTAGAGCTAGTGCTCCTAAAATTCCTTCATGATCATAAAAAAATACAGCATCCCATTTTACATATTTGGATGGAGCTGATGCTTACTCTGTTGTCTCTTCTTAGACCCTCTGAATGACCTTTGGCACACTACTTAAATTTTCTGTTCTGCCCCTGGGATCTAGAATTAATGGATGAAAGAATGGCACATACATTTTTACAAAGACCAAACTTTTGAGTCTACTCTCTGATTACTCCATGATGGAAACATAAAGATCATGGCTATGTGTCTGCAGAGATCCCCTAAGCAAAAGTAGCACACATGAGCAATAGTGAGATTGTAGGGCAAACTGCTTAATATTTCAAAAATTAATTTTAGAATCTTGAATCCCCTGTATTACTTGGTGGCTTTTCCAAGGCAATCATTTATTTAACTATGTTGTATTATTAAAATAAAATAAAAGCTATACTGTTCATCTTACATATGAAAAATTGACTCAGATATATTTTATACAATTCTGTGAAGAGTAACCAATATACATCTAAAGGAGTTCCTAGCAAAATGTGTTCTACATATGTCATCTATTTTTAAGAATGAAAATATGATTTGAAAACTGTAGAGATTTATCTTTTCCCAATAAAGCATTTAAAATGCTTTCTTGCAGTTTTTTATAAGACCTTGTGAAAATGTAGAGATAATTACTTGAGGGGATTAAATTAACTCTGTCAGTCTTGAATACGAATTGTCCAATGAAGGCTGCTAATTCGTCTTCTTTTTTTTTTTTTTAATGTAGACAGTCTCTTCTTTGGTCCTCTGAACAACTCCTCAGTTTATTTTATACTATTTGCATTATGGGTATCTCTTGCCAGTGTGCTTCCCCTAGGTATGTTAGAAATGCCATAGCTACTTGCCTCTCTCTAAATGTTGTTGGTAAAAAGTAATGTGAAAACATAATGGCGTGTTTTCACTCTACTCTTACATCTGCATTCAGCTAAATACCAAATTCTAAGTATTCTGAATTAGCCTTCATTTCGAAAATTTTATTTTTGACTATAAAATATTTATATATGTTTATGTGATATAGCACAAAGTTCCTGTACATTCCTGCAGTCATCATTTCCTGCAGCAAAGCTCACAGCAAAGCTTATCCATGTCTGATTGTAATGTTTTATGTCTTGATCCACTTCTTGATCAATAGCTTCTCTTTCCCCATTCACTCTCTTCCCAATCTAATAGCTTACTCAATCAGTTTGATTTTGTTAGAGTCCATCAATAAGTGAAATTATGTACATTTGTCTGTCTATAGATGGTTTATTTTACTACAAGTTTATCCACACAGTCACTCCTTTTAGGAGTGTATAATATTCCATGATACAAATTTACAAACAATTTTTCTATCCATTTATCTGATGATGAATACTGTGAGTTTCCATGTTTTAGCTGCTGGAACTAGTGTACAATGAGCATGGAATGCAGGATGGCTTTCATATGTTTCTTTTACGTTTTTTCAATGTATCTACATAAGTTCCACAGACTGTTTTAAGTTTTCTGAGTAATATCCACAATGATTTTCAAAATGACTACAATAACTGATTTTCCCAATACTGTTTATGGGTTCCCTCCTCTGTATATCATTGTCCATAATTCCTAGTATCTTTTGGATGGAAGCCATTTAGTAAGTGTGGATGATATCACCTTGCCATTTCAATTTACATCTCTTGATGCATAGTAATGCTGGGAGTTTTCATGTGTCTCTTCTTCATTGGTGTGTTTACTTTGGAGAAACTTGCATGTAGACTATTTACCTTTATTATCTTCTTGATATCATTATTGATTGGATTAATTCCTTCTATGAGTTTTTTTTTACATAACATGGATAGTCACCCTTTATCCTAGCCACACTTTACAAATAATTTCTACCATCTGTGGATTGTCTCTTCCCTTCACTAGCTTTATAAGAAGCTGCTTGGCTTGGATGCGATCCCACTCACTCATTGTTGCTTTTGTTGTTTGTGGTTTGGGCATGATAACTAAGACATTTTCCCTAAATCAATGGGGTGGAACATTTTTGTTATTGTCTCATCTAGTAAAAGTACCATGTTAGATATTATATGTAAGTGTTCAATCTATTTTAATTTTATTTGATTGTTGGAAATGATATGCTATGGGTCTGTATTTTATTTTTCTTTTCACTGGGATAGAATACCTGACAGAAATAGCGTAAGAGAGGAAGGATTTATTTTTCTTCCCCATGATGACAGGGGCAGCTAGAAGCTGTAGTTGTGGGAGCATAGGCCACTTGTTACAAGGAACAGACATCAGGATGCAGAGGGCCTGGGCCGGAACCATGGCCAGTCAGGAACCTGTAAGACCCATTTCCAGGAACCCACTTCTTCCACTTAAGTCTCCTGCTGGGAGATTCTCCTTCCCAAAAGCACCATCTGGAGACCAGGCATCCAAACACATGAGCCTGATGGGATTATTTTACTACAAACTGTAAGGGGGTGCAGCATTATTCTACTTATAGATATATAGTTTCCACACACAGATGTTGAAGAGACTGTCTATTCTCAATTGTGTATTCTGGTGATTGCCATTTGTTCATTTATTAAAATGTATTATTTATTTGTTTATTCATTATGTCAATGTGGTACAAATTAGAGTCATATCTGTAGACAGAACCTACTTATGTATGTCAGCTTGGTACAGATTAATCATATCTGAAGGAACCTAATTTGAGAAAATGGTCTAACCAGTCTGGCCTGTGGGCAAGCTTCTGGGACATTTTATTGATTAACGATTGATGTGGGAGGGCCACGTTCACTGTGGGTGAGGCCATCCCTGGGAATGGTGGTCCAGGGTTCTAGAAGAAAGCAGGCTGAGCAAACCATGGGGAGCAAGCCAGTAAGCAGCACTCATCCACGGTCTCTGCTTCAGCTCCTGCTTCCAGGTTCTTGCCTGGGGTTCCCACCCTGATTTCCTCCAGTGCTGGAGTAGGAGCTGTGTAAGGCAAGTGAACCCTTTCTCCTCTAGGCTGCCTTTTGTTATGGTGCCAGTCACAGTAACAGACCACACAGCTAAGGCAGAGGCTTTTTAGACATTAATTGCCTAAAATTTTTAAAATTTACTTCTTGATTTTCTACCCTCATGCCAGTACCATGCTGTTTCAATTACTATGGTTGTGCTATAGATTTTGTAATTATATAGTTGGATGTCTCTAGCCCACCACCACTCGTGTGTGTGTGTGTGTGTGTGTGACTATGTGCGGTCTTTGGTTATTCCGCACGTGTTTTATAGGGTTTTTTTTTCCATTTCCATATTTCCATTAATAATGACTTGGAGGCTTGGGTAATTATTTAATTGAAATTTTAGATTACATTGTGTGATATGGATGTTTTAGCAATATATATTTCAGGATAGCATTTCTTTACATTTGTATGGCTTACAATTTTTTATGGATTGCAAGCTTTTTAAAATTTAAATGTTTTACTTTATTGGCAAAATGTATTGCTTGGTGATTTATATTATTGTTTTATTTTATTACTGTTCTGTTATAGTTTATAGACTTATTTCTTTTTTACATAGTTTGCTGTTAATATATAAAAATGATGCTAAGATTGTAGAATGGCTTTATACCTGTAGCATGACTGAATTTTCTTCCCAATTAAAACAGTTTATAATTTATATTTGATATAAGGTCTCTCTAGGTTGTCCATACTGTACTTGGATTTATAACCTCCTTGCCTCAGTTTTTCAGGTGGCTATAATCATGGATAAAAAAGCCACTGTTCAGCTATAGTCCACTTCTTTGGTAGATTACAACATCACAATGTAAGATCACAATGTCAACAAACAGAAGTAATAATCATTCCCCCCTTTTGCATCCTTTCTATTTTATTTTCTTATATTCTGGTCTAGATTTATTTATTTAATTTCATGTGTATGAGTGTTTTGCCTACATGTATGCCTGGTGTCATAAGAGGTCAGAAGAGGGTGTTTGATCCATGACATTGGAGTTATGGATGGTTTGAGTTATATGAGTGTTGGGTACTAAACCCCTTAGGACCTCTGGAAGAGCAAAGAGTGATGTTAACTGCTGAACCATCTCTCTGTCCCCAGCTATTCTCATTTAAATGTCTAATGTTGTGTATGCTCAATGGAAATATGAGTCGCCATTCTATTATTCTTGAGCTTATAACATGTTAGTAGTGGCACTCTGGTGTGTTTTACTGTATTGGTAATATTCTTCCTGGGTTATATTCTGTTTTATTGGAAGCATTTTTTTAATCATAAAAGGATATTGAGTTCTGTTAGCTTGATATGAAATACCAAATAAATTGATTGGCATAATTGAAATGAGCATTCCAATGCTTAGGTCACATTTAAAATATTAATTTCTCATGATGTATATATGCATGTCTATGCCACAAGTGTGTGGGTACCAGAAAGTCCAGAGGTACAAAACCCCCAGACCTGGAGTTACAGGTAGTTCTGAACCACATGACAAGGGTACTTGGACTTGAGCTTGGGTTCTTCTGGAAGAGACATATAGGCTTTTAGCTGCTGAGCCACCTCTCTAGTCCCTAGGGGTAAATCTTGCTTAGTTGTATTTTGTGTGTGTGTGTGTGTGTGTGTGTGTGTATAGAGAGAGAGCATGCTACTACTTTAAATTCAGTTTTCTAATTCTTTGTTAATAATTTTTACATCTGAATTTATCACAAATAATGAATCTACCATTGTTTTTTCTCTATCTTGTCTTTGCCTGACTTTGGTAGCACGATCATGCTGGCTTCATATAAGTAAATATTTAAGTACTTCCTAAACTTCATCTTTTGGGAGGAGTTTGAGAAAAGTTAACATTAGTTTCAATTTGTGGAATTCTCCTGTCAAGTTATCTGGCCCTGGAATGTTATTTTTAATTGATCCATCTCCTAATTTGCCAGATTATGTCTGCTCAGATTGTTTCTTTATTCAGAGTTGGTAGATTGTATGTTATAGGAATCTGTCTATTTCAGACGGGTTATCTGATTTGTTAGCAAGTACATGATACTAGGTCTGTTTTATTTCTATAGTATCACTTTTGTTAGCTCATCTTTCCAATTTTAATTTTCTCTCCTGATTTACAATTATTCATTCTATATTAGTTGGTTTTGTTAATATTTTCAAAGAAAAGCCATGTGCCTCCCAGATTGGAGACATTGTCTTATAGTTCTGCTGTAATTGGCTTTTTCCTCGTCATTCCTGTGCTTTCTTTGGGTCCTACGTGCTGTGTGGGATGTGCACACAACCCACACTCGTTCTTCACCTCTGTCCAGTCTTTCTTCTTTGTCCATGAGCTGTCTGACTTGTAGATCCTGCTTTACCAGTTGCTAATTCTCTCTTCTACATAACAGTGTCTGCTAAAACTCCCTACTCAATTTTATTTTTGCTTTCTTACTATGTTCTACAGCTGTGGGATCTCTCTTTGATCCTTTATCATGTTCCTGTTTCATTATCAGATTTTAATTTTCTACTTACATTACTTTCATGATGTCATTTAGCTGTATGTATTTTCTTATAATTCCCGATAACAATAGGATTGCTTATCGGCATGACTTAGAGCCCTCCTTCACCCCCACCTTTTATTCTTCCTTCCTATTTGATTGTTTGTTTGTTTGTTTTTTATCAGATGTTCTTTTATTAAATTATTTTCTCTTCTTTCTCCTTAACATGCTGGATATTCCATTGTTCCACTGTTCATGTAATTTATGTTGTAATTTATGTCTACTCACATTGCAGACCACGGACTATTTAGTAGTCAGAATCTCCTTAATGGTTCTAGAAAGTTCTCTGGCTAAAGACCATGCCACTTTTGCTGGGCAATGCTGACAGTCTTATCAAAAATGATATTCTACTACACTTAACATTCTTCTGCTTCCTTCTTTCTCTTGCTGGCTCCTTGGTGGCTCTGATGACCAGGAACAGGGCACCACCTCATCTGGACCTATCTGTTTGCTATAGTCATTATCACTGGAATCAGACCTTCCCAGATACTGGTTGCCTTAGCAATGTCATCACTGACATTATGTGAAGGCAGACTCAGAGGACCTATCCTGAGGGCCACGGCAAATGAGACATGGACAATTTTGATGTCATTGGGGATGTACTTAGGTGGCATGGTAAAGGTCACAGGCATCAGATGAGCATGGCTTTGGGATGATGGAAGATGTTGTACTATTGCCTCCCTGGGACATAAGGCTGAAAAACTACAGTTTTTCAAACTTGTTGTGCTACAAAGCTCTTGTTTTTCTACCTTTGATTTCCCACTAGTTAGAAGCATTAAGAGTTCAAATGGTATTTATGCTTTTAGTTGTTTGGTTTGTTGTTGATATTTCCCACTATTTGAAGTTGAATTTAGAAGCTTGCTTCATTTTAATGCTCTTTAATCTGCTAAACTGATGGATTATCTCTACTTCTTTTGAAACATAATGAATATTCCTTATCTTCATATACATCGAAAAGGAAAGCTGGAAAATAGAAGTTTAGTATTATATAAGAATGCCTAGGTTTACTAAATGCATTGCTTTGTTGTAAAACCCAGAGGTTTTATATTATTAATATATTTTGGTGTGACTATATTGCTTATTTGTTTGATGTAATGGGATTATGCTATATTGCTACTGTTTCCTGTCATTGTACATATTTGTCCTGCCTATGGGCTTAATAGAAGCTGATTGGCTAAAGGCAGACAGGAAGTGTAGGTGGGGCTACCAGGCTAAGAAAACTCGGGAACATCTCAGAGCAGAGACAGATGCCACAAGGATGCGACAGAGACACGACAAGGAGATGGTCACAGATACAGAGCAAAGAAGCTGAACTGCTGCTCTGAGAAAAGATATCGAGCCATATGCTGAACAAGATGGGTTGAGTTCAGTTAGCAAGGAGTTAGCAAGTTATATGCCTGAGCCCCAGGTCAATCAGCATAAAAATAAATGTTTGTGTGATTCTGTGACTCTGTGGGAATGCAAAACTGGGGATCTTCAGGGCCGAACCTCTGTGCTAGACTGGAAAGTCCAGGTCAGAAACCTATTACAATAGTTTGAATTGTGAAATAACTTGTTTTCTGAAAGATGGATATCATAATACACATATTATTTCTAAAGGGTACACACACACACACACACACACACACACACACATTTTTTCCCAAGCTCATGGTCTGATAATGGGAATTGATCGTCCCTTTGAGGTCAGATGCCAGGATAGAACTAAATCAATGTTAAAGTCATATTATTTTCCAATTTATATAGTATCTGTCACACTGTTAGATCTGAGGAAATGCCAAATTGATAAACAGGTGATCATTTGGCCCAGATGACTAACCTCTACTTTCTGTTATCAGTTATCTCTCAGCTCAACCCTCAGCCTCTCTTTTCTTCTGCTGGCTTGCCTGGCTTAGTCTCTTTTATGTTCCCTCACATGGTGACCTCTTGCTGAATCCTTTCTTTACTGCCTTTGATCCTTAAAGATCTTTGAATGTTCTTCTTTTCATATATTCTGATTCATTGGAATTTTACATGTAGAAATGTCAGCTATGCATTTTCTATTGACGGAGCTACAGTAGGCAAGTGTGGATCCAGAATTACAGGAGCACTTTGAGATGGAATTTATTTGGAATAAAATGCCCAGATCTGGAAGCTAAGTTTGCTTAGCTTTTTAAAAATCATTCTCAGTGGAGAAACTGTGTTGCATTTTGACAGCATGTCTGAGATACTTAGTTGACTTGAACACAATGGCTTAGAATGTAGCCAAGGTAGGCTTACTTGAATTGAATGTTTCTAGAATAAATGTGCAGTTTGCTTCAGGGAGATGCTGTTGAAAGACTTGAGGAAAGTTTTAGTGCTCTTATGTGCTGGCATGGATTGTCCCTTTGTTTAGCCGGGGTCTGATGTTTGAGAGTTGAAAGATGACTAACTCACAGCAGGTTCAGCAGGTCCCATGTCTGTGGAACTTTTCACTTTCTACAAATCAAAAACTCACCAAGGGAAAGAAAAATATATAGGTGCTTATGTATTTATGTATGTGCTTATTTACATGCATGAATATATACATCTGTATATATATATATATATATGAAAAATTATCTAAACTGGACTGTTTTCCTTAACTCAGAAATTATAGGAGTCTTCTTAGTTTCACTCCAGATACATTTGAAGAGAGTTTCTTGAAAGTGTAGAATTAATTGCTGGTCTTTGCAAGTAAACTGGTGTGTAGGATATAGCAGCAATGGTGGCATTTTTAGTATCTCAAATTGTTTGTCTTCCAAACAATTTTCTTCAGAGCCAGTGATTAAAATGTAAAGTTCGTAAGCAGTTAAATAAAAGAGCGAGAGATGAGCTCAAACTTTATGTCAGTAGTGTGATTTTAGTAGTAATCTGATGCATTATCAGTGACAAACAGAGATGAATTGCACTGAGGGGGAGGGAGGTTGGTTGGTTGGTGGATTAGTGCTAACCAAGGGGATAGGAGAGTGATATTTGGGGATGGACATCAAGCATGATAGGTGTGAAGCTATCAATAGGAATGTGCTATTAGAAGCCTTGTGGGGACACCTTCATTCAAACTACTTCTCAGTTGGTTTGCTCTTTCAGATATTCTAACCAAAAATCTTATGAGAGAGAGAGAGAGAGAGAGAGAGAGAGAGAGAGAGAGAGAGAGAGAGAGAGAGAGAGAGAGAGAGAGAATGAGAATTCAGTTGACTTAATTGGGAATACACTGGGTCTTGCCTGGAATACATCTTAACTAAGTAATTGTTAACAACAGAGAATAAGGTTTGGATACTTCCATAAGAAATTCAAAGTGGTGTGACATGCACACAACTATACAAGTGTATACTTCCATGCCGTTTTTCTCAAGAACCTGCCTTCTCTATAGTATCAATACTATCTGAATTGAAAGTGCACATTGAAATTGATCCTTACATGAAAATGATTAACTTAATCTACAAAATGTACAGTAAAAGCAAATGATAAAGAAAGAAAGCCAGTAAAGAAAATTGATTTTTTTGAAGTTCTGTATCTCCACTTTCCTGTCAGCTATAGGACAGAATTGGTGGTGGCATTGGCTCCTGCAGTCTGCCCAGGCTGCAGTAATATGTGCCAGCCATGCCCCATTTTATTGCATTTTTGTACAAAGAGGAGGATGAAACACACCTTTGAGTTTGCATGTAGGATCACCTGGTTTTTACAATCAGCAGCTTTTTTAAAAAAAGCATTAACAGGAGAAAAGGACTTTGTTGGTGTGAGAATTGTGCCTTCAGGTGCATTTTTATGACTTTGTGCTTTCTATATGCATCTTTTTTAAACAGTGATCTATCAGTGTTTATCTTTCCTGAGCATATCCTGAATGCCAGATATACACAATAATAACACAGTTTTTAGAACAGTTTTCACAGTATCTGACATCTGTAATACATTCAGATTGGTGGTAGTTTTGGTTATGAAAAAAACAGTTACAAATGTGTGGTAATGACTAGATCCCTAGTATGATCCAGTGAAGGTAAGTTTTGTGTTTGTTATCTAAGTCTTACCATTTTGAACCTTCGACATGGTTAACTGCTGTCATCATTTCTAGATTAGGAGTGGTGAAAACATCATCTTTGGCTGGAGATAGCTGAGATTAGTCTGGACCAGTGTCTTTCCACCTTAACCCTATTGATATATTTCAGGAGGCTTGCCTATATTAGGTTTGGCACCATTTTGTGTCTTTACTTATTTTGCATAAATGCCATTTTTTAACTATGACAGTAAAAATAAAAATTGCTTCCAAAGATTAGTAACTATACCTGTAAGAATGAGGGTGGAGGCAAGGAATATTGGCCTAGTTATTTGGACAGGGATGCACACACATACACACACACACACACACACACACACACACACACACAGAGAGAGAGAGAGAGAGAGAGAGAGAGAGAGAGAGAGAGAGAGAGAGAGAGAAAGAGAAAGTGGGGCTACACCCATGGATTTAGGCCTCAGATTTAATGAAAAGAAGAAAACAAGCAAATCACCCACATTGATCTGTATCTACTTTCTGACTAGAAAGCAATGTGAGTAGCCATCCATAGTCCTTCTGCTCTGCCTTCCTTGCCTTAAGTGGGACATCCATTTGTGAGCCAGAGTAAACCCCATTCATTCCATAAGTTGATTGGGTCAGGCATTTGGTTATAGCAGCAAGAAGTACTTTACAGCAGCACTCTACAACACAGACCTGTACATTCAACAGAAGAGCTCTTACACTCAGCAAATCTGAGGGCTGTTCCCAGTCTTCCTAAAAGCCCACCAGCACTCAGATACTGGAAATGCAGAGGAAAAGGACTGGCCTTAGCTCAGTGATGTCTGCCCCCTATCACAGTCACATAGAATAGCAATGTGACACTATTTTATAATGATGTCAGTTGTTTGTAGAAGTTCAACATAGGAACATCTGAGTCAGCTAAAGGAGAGCTGCTGATGCTTTAATCATTGTCTATGTCAGGAAGAGGATCTGGGGTCCTCCCATATCTTCACACAACTTAATTTAAGGACTTCGGGACCCAAAAGGGGCAAGCTCTTTTCCCCCCAATATTAAAAAATGTGCGTATTTGAGGTTAGTTGTTTATGTTGTGAACACTATAAATTCTTAGGATAAGACTGCAAATTTTGAATCAGTTTTGTTGTTCTTAAGGCTTGCCATGTGTTGAAGGTCATTTTTCTTGGTAAATAGTCTCATTTTATTAGCGCTGGGATTTTTGATGTTGCCCATGGAGCTATGAGTATGGCCATCATTCCTTGTTTAAGTGGAGTTTAACAATTTAAATTATTCCCTTGTTAAAAAAAATGCCCCCCAAATAAGCCCCATTCTATTTTATTTGCTTTATTAGAAGAAATACTTATCCAAGGCACATTTTTAAAGCTGTAAACTGGGGTGGTATAAGATACTTTTAATTTATTTTTATTGATTTTATGCACTTAATGCTCTTAAATAGGTAGATTGGTAATCTGAATTTTTAGATGTAACTCTCAGAGAATTGCTTGCTGCCATGTGGATCTATAAGTGTAATCTTTTCTCTTTACTCCCCAAGGTCTCTGCACCTGACCTTGGCCTGACTACCTCCACTTTTCAGCATGGCATCTGAAGTCCTGCTAGAGAAGCTTAATCAGCCATGCTCTTGGTGGTCCAGTCACAGATGCACACATCCTTTTCCAGCAATGCCACTCTGTAGAATGGACATGCACCGAAGCAGAGATCAGGGTCTGTGAAAGTAAATCCAAGCATCTCCAGCTTGTGAGATGAGGCTTTAAAACCACGACTCTTAAAACCACCCTCTCGCTGCTTTTCTTCTATGCCAGCTTTTGTGGCTTTGATTCTGCTTCTTCACACTGGTCACTTCAATGCTCCTTTTCCTCATCTTTGTCTACCTAGACTTTTGTTTCGAAAGGCAGTAAGTACCTCTTGAGGAAGTCTTAGTGACAGGCTCCCATTATGCTCTCTGTAGATGAGAGTCTTTCCTTTGTGTGCAAGATTCCTCTTGAATCCATTGATGGTACTGTAGATGACTGCAGAATCAGAACAGTGCTCAGGGATGAGCATCCCTAAACAAAGGTAGTCCTTGAAAGCAGGTAATTGTTCCAAGTGCTGATGTGACAGTGGGTGAAATTTGCCAAGACACTTCGCCACAGAGCCATTCTTTGTACCCTCTCTAGACCACGGACCGTGCTTACTATGAAGAGTCAGTGACTAATTCCTAAGCCTTTCGGAAATTGAAGATGTTGTTTGTTTTAGCCTCTTTTTATTTCTCAGGGCTCACGCTATTTTACTAATGGTAAATCATTGCCACTTCTAAACCAAGTGTTTTGCTCTGAAACTTAGGTAATTTGAAGACAGGAATCTGTCAGAAATATGTTGCATAATGTTACAGGTACAGAAATTTGGTGGGTGGGGCAAATTTGTTAATCACTTTTGCAAATAAAGCTTGTTTTTCCCTATCTTAGCCAGGAGAAGACTTGGGCAGTTTTAGAATTGATGTCTTCTTCAAGGGACATCATCTACCCAAACTGAATAGTTTTGCCCAAGATAGTAGCTATACTTAATGTTTATAAAAATGGATATCATGAGCAAATTTTGAGCGAGTTGAATGGAGGCCACAGGAGAGTGTGACCAGACGTGTAATGTTATACTTTATCTAATGGTTGACTTCTGTCACATTTGCCCAAAGTTCCCAAAGATGGAAAACTTCGTCTTCTTTTTGCAACTGATTGCAAGTTTTTCTTAGATTTAGACAGGAAACCCAAGCCGGTGAGTGACAGGAGCAGAGGCACTTTACCTCTGTTTTGAATACAGCCTGATGTGGGTGACCAGGGATCATTGTTCCGCTTTGAAAACGCTTCTTTAAGTAGAATGCAAGATGACAAAGATGAGGACAGAGGAGGAGCCGGAGCGATTCAGGAAACAATGGCTCCTTAATAAGACTCTTAGTAATCAGGAGGCATTTGTGTCTGTTGTCAGAGATGGGCAAGTGACAGACTGACCATTCTGAAGGTTGCCATCATCACAGCCTGGCACATTGCTAATTATACATAAAATGAAAGGCTTCAGAGAAGAAATGCCCACAGCATTCAGCTACTTGAATGTCTGATTGAGGCCAGCAAGCCTTGAAGACCAATCTGTGGCATTGTGCTTATCTAAAATCTTTTTCAAGACTCATCTGAAATCTTTTTGTAAGTGTCATTTCCTTTTGTCTTTTCTAGCCATCTAACCTTGTACATAAATCCCTGACTTATCAGAGAGGGTCCAGTTGAGAAACACAGTACAAAGGATTTAAGAGAAGGTATTTTTATTAATAAAAGTGATGTTATTTGCTTGTGTATTGTTGGTGCAGTGGAAGTTTCCTTTATGGTGAGCTATGCCCTTAGGCCAGTTGAGGATTCAAAACATATGAGTAGCATCAAGAGTACTGGAACTTGGCAGAACACTGGAGAGCAGTGTGTAGGGAAGGCCGGCCTACCTGGGAACCTGGGCAGGTCCCTCTCTGTGCTCTTCCTGCCCTTACCTTGTTACCAATGACTCCCATGGCTTGAACCTGACCAAAAGTCTGAGGAAAATGAGGCTGAGAGAGTGAAGCAAGCAGTTTAATGAAGCTGGATGTGGTGATATCATCTGCGTACCCAGCATGGAGGTGCAGCAAGAGGATTGTAAATTTCAGGCGTGCCTCAGTCGCATATCTAGATTCTGTTTCGAAAACAATAAAAATATTTAGCTAGTGTCATCAGCAAAACTATAACTATTTAATGTAAAAATCTTTGCTGGCTTTATCTAACTTTCAATCTTTGAATCATTTCTTCCTAGTTCCATCAAATAGGAAGGCTATCAAGGCCTGAGCAGAAATCTTTGGTTTAATCCTCAAGAAAGAACTGAAGAAAGCAGAAAAACATAAGAATTCAAATGTTATTGATCATTTCAAAGTGACTTTCTTATAAGGGAGGGAATAATAACAAGAAAAAGATAATGTATTTCTTGTATTCCTTGGTGTTCCTTGACTCTGGGTCCTTATCATTAGGCCTGACCTGCTGGAGACTTGGTTTCTCACTAATCCTAATTTATCCCCAAATCAGCTATTTCCTGGCTACTGTATGCACATAGGGGACCTGGGCCTGAGTCAGTCCATTTTGATTTTGTCTGTGCTCATATGGAGTCTAGTCCAGGAGCTCTATCCTGGTAAGTCTTGACTCAGGATGAAACTTGAGCTCAAAAGAGTATAACCTGTATTTGTCTTAAAAACAACAACAGCAACAATCCCCCCCCCCACACACACACCTGCCTTTCATGCACGTGGAACCAGGAGAGAATCCTATTGGCAGATTAACTTGCATTTGACTGCAGTGTGTAGAACCAAAGGGATTCACTAAAAGTGGTTGTAGGCAGAGCAAAAATAACTGCAACAGGATACATCTGTAGTCATGGAAAAGCCTTCAGATTGTGTTCTGGCAAGAGCTTCCTGAACCAGGTGAACAGGCAGGCCAGGCAGGCCATGCGAATGATTGGATTGATCTGGTGACAGGCAGTGGAGTGTGGAGTAGGCTGTGAACTGTTTAACCTCGTCCTCTGAAAAGCCAGTGGTTGCTATGCAGCATGGGGAAGCCATGCCCAATCCACCTCACTTCCCCACCTCTTTCTCTCCCCCCTCCCCTCTCCTGCTTTTCCTCTTCTCTCGACAAAGAAGCATTCATCTGTTTTTGTTTTGTTTTTTAATGGAAAATGAAATTCTCTCATGTTAAATGAGGGCAGTTACCACTTTTTTAAAGACCAAGTTTGGATCACTGCCATCATGGCATCTGAGACTTCCAAGTTTATCAGTCTCAGAGCCTCTGAGACTTATTGTTGTTGTTATTGTTTTTGTTTGTTTGTTTTTGTTTTGGTGGCATGATAATAGCAGAGGGTAATTTTCTTTTCTACAAGAGGGGTCCTTATGCCCTGTGCAGTCTCTTGTGCAGTGTGGGTGTCAGGGTTCTGAGTCCCCTGCTTCAGCCACAGCCTTTTTTGTCTCCTCCATTGTCTATGCCCCTGGTAGTTGTCCCTTTCTCATTCCCTGATTTAACATTTAAGGACCATGCGTGAATCTCCATCCTACTGAATTTCAATTGATGCTGAACTCTGTTGCAGCTGCTGTCCCTCAGCTGGTTTTTATATAATCATGTGACCTGCTAAAGCAGCCATTCTTACTTAAAGAACACTCTTCTCACCCAGAGCACTGCCATTGTCCAGGACCAGCCAGCTCCATCCTGGCTCACTTATATAATGCATTCTTTGTTCTCTTCTTGTAGTAGAACCAACCGTCTCAGACTACTTCCTGAGTGTAGAGAGTGAGAGGGTATGATGAACTACAGAAATGGCTTTTCTACAAAAGGAACTTCAAACTCTGTTGAGTGCAGTAATAGGTGACACTCCAGACAGCCTGCCAAGCTGAGCCTCACAAAAACCTTTTCTTTTAGAAGACATTAAAAAAAAAAAAAAAGAAGGTATTATGTATCATGGCTGATGAGGTAGGAACTGGTTTTAAGGCTAAAAGGTGATTACAATCACCCACATAGCTACTGAAAATTGTGTCCTACTTTGTATTTGTGTTTATTATGGGCTGGAAGGATGTAAATTACCACCTCATTGTCAGCCAATAATCATTTTCCAGGAGAAAGGTAATTTATCCTCTGAAAGGGGATATTCACCTGCTCACCTCTTCTGATTGCTTCTTTGTGTGTGTGATTGTTGGACGGCCCACTGACCGGAAAGAGGTGTTTCTACCCTCTGCATCCCAGGAGTGAGTCAGAAGACATGTGATCATGCTGTGCTGCCCCTTTCTCTTGTGGTCACAGTGGCAGGCAGCCATGTCCCAGGCAGTTGGTATTCTCAGCTGTGTTCCCCTGTGCTCAGCTTTGGAGGAGAGCTCCTCATACTCCATCGGAGGGGAGGGTGCTGCTTCATCCTGAGGGCGGGGTGCTGGGGGGTGGGGGGGCAGTCACTTTAGAAAGAGAGAGGACTACAGCAGGCAAAGAAAACAACAGAGCAAGAGAGGGAGGAGAGGGGAGGGGAGGGGAGGGGAGGGGAGGGGAGGAGGACATGCTTTGTCTAAACAACCGAGTTTTTAATCTAGGAGCTGTGAAGACAGGAAACTATTCTTTGATATAAATACATGCCCCAAGATGTACTTTGCTTTTAGACCATTTAAGCCTTGCTAAGTAAATTATTGCGGAAAAAGAAAGACTGCATTTTATTCTAAAAGGACCGATAGTCTAATTATCCACCCCCAAATAGACACACTAGCATTTCCTTTTGGGGAAGCTCTCCAGAATATGATAGTTTTATTTATTGCACGGTTTTTGTCCCTTTTAGATTTCTTATCATTAAAATTGTCCTATATATGTGTGTAAATATGCACACACACACACACACACACACACACACACAGAGAGAGAGAGAGAGAGAGAGAGAGAGAGAGAGATGCTTTTCATTTATATTATTTTAAAGACTTTGGGGCAGCATATTCAAACTTCATTGATTCTCCCCAACTCACCAGAAGATAGAATGTTTTCACTAATATGGCTTACAGATAATTTTCTTACTTAATTTCTACTAAATCAAATAGATCAATTCTAGGTACCTGATTTCCCCTGTGTAAAATTTGACTTATTTGAGTCTATTGTAATGATAATATTTTCTAACATACCAAGTATGTGATTACTGAAGAAGTACTAACCTAAATTTCAGAAAACCTATAATTGCACTAATGCATTGTGTATAAATTACAATATGCTCCCATTGTTCCTCAGAGCAGGTTTGTAGCTCATCTGAGGGAACTGTGTCACACTGGTATATCTTTGAATGGCCTTGACAGGCAATAAGTAAGAGTATGCATTTCTTTGTAAAATTTCCTCTAACCATCAGTGCTTCCCCTCTTACTGCTTGGGATCTGACTTGCCATCTTGGGATATTACTCATGGCTTTCTGATCAATGGCTAGACTCCTGAGTGTGGGCGCTAGCTGTCTTATGCATTTATCTTATTTCTCTATCTTTCTTGGGAATGACCCTAAGAGAAGAGGTTACACTAATTGTTACCTCAAATAAAATGGGCCATCATCCTCAGGCTCCAATTAGCCATACAAAATGGAATTCTAATTCCAATTCAGAGTCTTGATATAGTTAGTGCTAGAGATTCCTTGTAAATTTTGAAATACATACTGAGATGGTGCCATGAACATGACTCTTGTTTTAGGAGATGAGTTGGCTGGAGACAGTGGTCTGGTGCTGATCTACGGTGTCATGCTGACAGTCTGTTAGTACATACCTTCTATTGAGGCTTCTCTCCACCTTACTTGCTTGTCCAGCCCTTTCTAGGAACCATCCTTGGACCTGAGCTCTGTCTGCCTAAATCTGCTGTCCTCTCTCCTCCACATGTAGCAGGATACTGCAGCCTTGTCAGAAGCTTTCCCTTCCTAGTTCTGTTCCTTTGCTTACATTTCATCCTCAGTAATCCCCACATACCCCCTGGACCCCATGTCTAACTTCTCAAAACACTGAACACAAGTGGGCACCTGAGCTTTGCTGCCAAAGCAACGTTACTTCTTTTTTTTCCCCTGAAATTGCAGTGGTGTGTGTGTGTGTGTGTGTGTGTGTGTGTGTGTGTGTGTGTGTGAGAGAGAGAGAGAGAGAGAGAGAGAGAGAGAGAGAGAGAGAGAGAGAGAGAAAGGGAAGGTCTAGCTCTGTAGCCCAGGCTTATGTGGAAGCTAATTACCCTCTGTCTCTTCATGGAGAAGTAGTTTATTGTTTCCCTGGAACATTTCTATGTTATTTTGTGAAGAACTAAAAACAAAGTACAATCAAATCTCCCCCTCCCTTTCCCAGAATAAAACTCAGGTGTGAGGAGGATAATATGTTCTTCTTTCAAAGCAACTCTATAAATGTTCGAGGGGAAGTGAAAAGTCCATTTGCTTGCTTTCTAGAATGGACATCACCCATTGTGTTTTAGACAAGGTCTTATTATGTAGGCTTTTGAAGGTAATCTATACCTCCAAACTCCCAATCCTTCTGTCTCGGCCTTGCTGGTGTTCCCACTGCAGGCCTATACCACCTGGTTCGCTCCTCCTCCTTCTAAAATTGTAACTCTAAATTGTAGTAAATTCTAAAATTTACTACAGTGATGTAGTAAAATAAATTTCACCGAGTAGAATTTGATTAGAATATTGTTATGCCCACATGTGTTAATTTCCATGATCACCACCAGGGAGGCTGGACACGCTCTTACATGGGGAATGAGGATTATGTTGTTGCATACAGGTTCCCAAAAACCCGGGGCGATTGCCTGGTTCTGGGACAGTGGAAAGGATGAGAACCCCGAGCCCCGACGGGTGGGGCCGGGGTCTCTCTAAAGAAAAACATAGGTAAGCAAGATGCAGCACACCTTGGCATTCCAGGATTGGGCAAAGGAGTAAGGTAGAGCAACCACTGGCTGAGTTCTCTGGTGCGAATCTAACCTTTGAATCCATTGGCTTCTGGGTTCACTCGCAGATCTGGGCCCTGCCCCCAGGTATCAATGTGTGAATGAATCCAGGTCCTCACAAATAGAGCAGTTTATAACGGGTACAACTATCTGAAGTGTCCTCCCCAAACTTCCTCATCATCTCATAGTGATGCTTCTCACTCACAACCATCTGCTTTCTTACCTGGAGTCCTAGCTCCAGCCCTAGGCAATCGCCTTTCTGTGTTCTTCTTAGTGGATATATCTATTTTGGATGTTTCATGTAAATGAAGTTACAAAGCACAAACTCCATTTGTGCCTATGCTTCCTTCATTTAGCACCTATGATTTAATTTTTATTTTCTCATAAAAAAAAATGTTCTTGGCAATACTGATTATTTTTACCTGGTACAGAAATTACTTTCTTTCAACACTCTCTTATTTTGAAGCACAAAAAAATTGTCACTGTATTTTTTTCTCTTTTTTTTTCTTCTTGGTACCTTCCTCATAAACTACCAGAAGCAAGATTATTCCCCTACTCACCCCCTGAGTACATTGGTTTTCTCTGCATCCCATGTTCAAGGGATAAATATCTCTGGTGTCATGAACCAGTACCTGTCACAGGGGAAGTAATTCTGTATTTTCAAGTTGGGTAAAGAGATGTTTTAAGCTTAAAAAGACAGTTTTCAATATCATCAGTAAGGTTTTTGGGGGTCTGGTGACAGGCTTTTATTCACAGTACATGGGAAGCAGAGGCAGGTGGATTTCTGTGAGTTGTAAGGCAGCATGGTCTATAGGGAGTTCCACACATGCCAGCCAGAGGTGCACAGTGAGACTCTGTGTATGATGTGGGCACAGTTATCAATGAACTTTAGACTGGTTGGCATTGTACAGTGTGATCTGAAGAAGTCCGGTATGGTCTGCTGTAGGGTTACCAGGATTGTAGAGCTGATGTTATTTACACATAGGACACACTCCTAAAAGCCAAAATTACATTTAAAAAAAGACTAAGTGCTAGTGTCCTTCCAAAGCATAGTGTAATGATTCATCCAAGCTGGGAAAGGCAGCCGTTAACTTCAAAAGCTTCTGTCAGTGAATGTCAAATCTAGAATTATAATGTCCGTGGTTTTTTTGGTTCTTTGTTTTTTTTTCTAAAGTAAGCAAATGCTACCTGGCTCCTTCCTTGTTCTGCATTTTTGACTGACGTTGAACTTGTGTAGTTTCTGGTTGGCTTTGGTGCTTTTAAACCTCCTTTTGTAGCTTCTGAGTAAGGTTTCCTCTATGTTCAGGGCACACAGTGGCTTCAGGGGTGCCGATATCAGAAGCCCAGCATCTTCATCTTGCACAGCTATCACTTACATGTTCTCTTAACTTATTAATTTTTTTTGTAAATTTATGCCCCATTTTTTAGGGGACAAAAACATAAATGTGAAAGCTCTGAGTTCCATTTCATATGTCTGTATGGTAGGGGTGTGCGTATGTGTACAGATTCCTATAAATGTTACAAGTCAGCCTGTGACAGCATCACCCTGGCATCAACCGCCTTGTGTTTTGAGGTAGGGTCTCTCTGGTCTGAACCTTGCTTGGTAGGCTGGACTGACTGGCTAACAAGTCCCAGAGATCCCCCTGCCTCTGCTTCCTAAGCATTTAAATTGCAAACAACCACTTCTGTGTTTGGCTTCTCTCAGGAGGATTCTGAGATTGAACCCAGGTACTCATGTCTGCAAGGCAGGCTCCTCACTAACTGAACCATCCCACCAGTCCTGGCTATGACTTTTAATCCAGATTGACTTAAAAACTGGAATACTACCACAGTGAGACTCATTTCTTTGTATGCTGACATTAAAAATTAATTTTATAAAGCTGGATGCCTTCAAATAAAGACTTTTAGCTTTTGTGATTTTTAATGTGTTTGTCTATAAACTAGAGAGGCAGTTAAGCTGGGGGTTTAATGAGAACAACTACATAAAAAGCTTATACAGTATCCTGGCATAGAGAAAATATCCAGTCAGTTTCATCTAAAAATGATAATGATGGTGATGGTGACATGGCTCATCCCTGTCCCCAGTCCCTTTGCCTTGGAGGAACTGTTAACTTCACAGAGCATTACCAGCTGTCATGTCTGCATTGGCCCAATCCTTTCTACTACTTCAGCTTGTGCCTAATGATGTTTCTGAATAGCCCTGCTGTACTGTGGCCCCCTCTTCAGTGCAGAGACCTGATGCTTTCTGCCCTTCTCCACCCCTATTGTCTCCTCAGACCAGCCAGCTTCAGATTCATGTAGTGAACTCTAGTCTCTTCTACAGAGCTCTTCTCACATTTGTAAAGCCTCCACATCCTGCCTGTTCTTCATTCATAATCTCCTTGTCATGTATCTGCTTTTGTTTCTCTGGTCAGAGCCACAGATCAAACCTTGAGTCTCAGCAGGTTTTGTTGTTTTGTAATCAAATTGGTGATGGTGGCAGTAAGTGGTAGAGATAAAAATTCCATCCACACTAGTGCTTTTGAAGTCTTCCTTTGTTCAGAAATTATCCTAAGACTAACCCTAATCCTAACCCTAACCCTAACCCTAACCCTAACCCTAACCCTTACCCTAACCCTAACCCTAACCCTGACTCTGCTCTGGACAGTGCTCTGACTTGTGGATCAATGGAATCAAATTGAAGATCCCAACATTAATCCAAAAACTATGAACACCTGATCTTTGACAAGGAGGCCCAAAATATTCAATGAAAAAAAAAAGATAGTATCTTTAACAAATGGTGTTGCATAGCTGGATAGTGTATAGAAAAATACAAATAGATTCAAGCCTATCACCCTGCACAAAACTCAAATCCTAGTGGATCAAAGACCTCAACATAAACCCAGCCACTTTGAACTTGATAGAAAAGAAAGTGGGAAAAACCTTCTAACACATTGACACAGGTGACCACTTCCTAAATATAACACCAGTGGCACAGACACTAACAACATCAATCAATAAGTGGGACCTCTTGAAACTGAGAAGCTTCTGTAAAGCCAAGGACACAGTCAATGAAAGAAAAACAACAGCTGACAGAATGGGAAGAGATTTTAACCAGCCCTACAAGTGATAGAGAATTGATCTCTAAAATATACAGAGGAGTCAAGAAACTAGAGCCCAAAAGTTGAATAACCCAATCAAAAAATGGGGTTCAGAACTAAAAAGGGAATTCTCAGCAGAAGAATTACAAATGGCTGAAAAGCACTTGAAAAAGTGCTCAACACCTTTAGCCATCAGAGAAATGCAAATCAAAACAACTCTAAGATAACACCTGATGCCCTGGCCAGCAGGGTCTTCAGCCTGGACCTGAACTCAGGAAGGAAGCAAATGGAAGGCAGGAACACAAAGAAAAGAAGGACAAGACAAATCTCTCTGTTCAAGTCCTCCTTAGCTTTATTATTTCAGCCAATATTTATACAGAATCTCTGCCATGCAGGTAGCTGGGAGGAAAGGGGTGGGATATTCAAAAGAATGTAGCAAGCCTGTGAGGGGAAGTAACAGACAGGGTAGAATTGATATGAAAATCTATCTGTTATTAGTTGAGGGTCTGGGGAAGGTCACCTTGCTGATCTGAGAAGATCAAAGAGAAAGCCTGAAGTCATGGTTTAGCTTAACAATAAGGGTGTGTAGTTTTCTGGTATTTGCTATCTAGAGTATAGACTGCTGGCTAGCTGTAGAAGCTAACTTATAAAATATGGGTAAGTTGACTTTGGCTCCCAACAACCTGACACCTGTTAGATTGGCTAAGATAAAAGACACAGATGACAGCCTGTGCTGGAAAGGATGCAGAACAAGGGGAACATTCCTCCATTATTGGTGGGAGGATAAGCTGGTTCAGCCACTCTGGAATGCAGTATGGCAGTTTCTCAAAAAACTGGGAATCAGTCTCCCCAAGGATCTAGCAATACCAGTACTGGGCATATACCCTAAAGATGCACATTTACACTCCAAAGGTATTAGCTCAACTATGTTCATAGCACCATTATTCATAATAGCAAGAACCTGGAAACAACCTAGATGCCCCTCAACTGAAGAATGGATTAACAAACTGTGGTACATCTACACAATGGAGTACTACTCAGCAGTAAGAACAAATGATATCCTAAAATTCACAGGCAAATGGGTGGATTTGGAGAATATCCTCCTGAGGGAAGTATCACAAACTCAGAGAGATAAGCAGGGGATGTATTCACTCATTTGTAGACTTTCAACAAAAAAGCAAAAAGCAAAGCATGTCTAAGCTGCAAACCACAACCACTGAACAGCTTGGGATCTGAAACACCTTGGATCCCATTCCCTCTAGAGAAACACCTGACTCAATCTTGATGTGGGAGTGAGGAAAGCAGATCTGCCTGGAGTGGATGCTGAACTAAGTCACCTTGGGATCTTGGGACCTCCTGCCCTTGCTGGGAAGGAGATAAGGAGATGTGGAAAAGAGAGAGTTACTGGAGGGGGTAAGAGGGGAAAGGGAGTTTGAACAAGGGAATACATGGGTAAAAAATATGACTTTATTCATATTTTAAAAAAGAGTATGGAGTAGATAGAACCCATTTAAGGACCCCTTCCCAAAGCTGTCACCAGAAGGGATAAGTGCTGCACAAAGAGGCCTCAGCCTCAGCCACACAGAGCTTCTGAGCAGAGGGACTTCTTCAGGAGAAGAGCTTGAAGAAACTCAGAGTCAAATACATCTGGCATTCCTCTACCCGGCAAGAAGTTACCAAAATTTCTGTTCTTTCTGTACCTCTGTGAGCTGCTTAGCTTCTGTCCTTACCCAGTTAATGTTTCCTAGCCAGCTTTTTCTAAGTACTTTGAAAAAAAAAAAAAAATCTCTGCCTCTCTTTCTTTCTCTCTCTCTCTCTCTCTCTCTCTCTCTCTCTCTCTCTCTCTCTCCTCTCTCTCTCTCTCACATACACACAAACACTTACAACTTCAATAATTAATATGGAAAGTTTGGGGATTATAAAACCTAGCAAAAAACAAATAAAGTTATGTTTATAATGAATCAATCACAAGTGGTAGGTTGTTTGAATGTTATTCTTTCTCTCTCTCAAATAATAATTTTTTAAATCACATTTTATTTAGTTAGTGTGAGTCTATGTATGTGTGTTAATTAAATTTTATTTAGTTAGTGTTAGTCTGTGTGTTAATTAACTATCATTTAGCTTGTGTGAGTCTGTGTGTGTTAATTAAATACTATTTAGTTAGTGTGAGTCTGTGTGTGTGTGTCTGCATCTCTACACTGCACATATAGAGGCCAGAAGATGATTTGTGGGAGTTAGTTTTGTTCTCAGTTTGTGGGGCTCAGGGATGCAACTTGGGTCATCAAGCCAGTGGCACCTTTACCTAGTGAGCCATCTCACTAGCCTGTAATCTGACTCTTTTTAAAACAAACAATAGCAGGCAAAGGAAACAGCTTCTTGTTAAACTAATGAGCATTTGGATTAAATGCACATTTCTGTACATACCATGATGAATTATCAAGCAACTCCTTTGACCCTATGTATGTTGTTAATAGAATTTTCTAACAAGAAAAAATTGCAGTGAGTGCTTCTCTGCTTTTTAATATTAGAAATTTAGATTTAAATCTAAGCTTTTAAAAGTGTAAAAATCTATCTATTTGCTACTTAGGTAAGAAATCATTTTCATTTTATAGTTCTGAAGCAAGCAAGTCAATGAAATTTGGGGTTGATAACTTGCAATTATATTGATTTTATTTTCCTGCCCAGATATTCTTCCAAGTGCCAATGCTCACAGTAGAATGGGACCTCACCAACAACAGTTTTGCAGTACCCAAATTACAACAAGCTGGTACACTGGGAGCATTTGAAAAGCATCTTCAAAGGAGCTGATGAACGGCTATAAGCTGTTAATGATGGTCAGCCAGCAATGACAATTGCATCTGAGCTCCCATGAACTTGGACAATGAATGACTTTAGTAAAGGGAAAGAAAGTCCAGATTGGGGAAGAGGGGTGAGCTGGTATGCACAGAACCCAGAGAAGATGGAAGGAGAAACTGACACATGATACGAGAACCAATTCTTCTGACAGGCAGATTGTAGGCTCGAGAATTTATGATAAAAGAAATGGCAGTAATAAAAATGTATTTATTTAAGGGAGAATCACTTGACATATACATGCATGGTAAAGACCTCATTATTGCCTTTACTTGACATATAAACATGATACTTGTATCTAGAGATAGTTTATTAGTTCTCACAGGAACAGTAATGGCTCACCTGAAGCCCTGTTTTGAATTTTTGTCTTGGACAAATCCAATCCTGAAAGAGATCTCCTAACGTTTAAAAAATTTCCAGACCACTCCTTTGAGAGAGTGTTTGATTCATATAATTTGAAGTATCTTGACAAAAAGTTTATATCTGAGGACAGACAGCAGTGTGAAGACTTAGTAGTAGTATGTACCTTGGGTATTCCTGAAGCAGGATGCCTTGCCATGCATTATTATTTCTCCTCCTCCTTCTCCTCTTCCTTTTTCTTCTTCATCTGAGTGTATTTTTGTTTATGCATTCTTATGTATGCAGGGATAGGCCAGTGATCAAAGTAGAGTGTCTTCCCTAATCACTCTCCATCTTCAAAAATATTTTTTGAAAATTTCATGCCTGTGTATAATGGTTTGGACATTTTCTACTCTCTCACTGCCCTCCTTCCTTCGCCTCCCTGTCCTTCAGAAACACACAGAGTCTCACATAGAACCTGCAGATCACTGATTCAGCTGGCTAGTGAGCTTTGGGACCTAACTATGTCCATGTCTGACCCAGTGATAGGATTATAGGCAAGTGAGCCCTGGGATTGTGAGCTAAGGTTCTTATGTTCATTATCAATTGTAGTCAGATGTTTCTGACCTGTCTTTTCCAGTTTAGCCCCATGGTTCACTGCTGCTTATAAAATAATTACACAAAGGCTTATATTCATTACATGCTGCTTGGCCTATGGCTCAGCCCTTTTGCTAGCTAGCTCTTTCATCTTAACTCAGCCGGTTCTATTAATATGTCTTATCACGTGGCTTGTAGCTTACCTATACTCCATTACATATTGCTTCTTGTACTCAAGCTAGATTGTGTCTCTTGTGACTCCACCCTCCTTCCCCTCTATGCTTGAATTTCCAGCCTGTTTCTAAGCTGCTCTGCCATAGGACAAAACAATTCCTTTATTATCAAATGATATTCACAGCATACACAAAGACATCCCACATTACTTCCCCTTTTTTGTCTAATCAAAAAAGGTTTCAATTTTAACATAGCAAAATTACATATAACAAAATAGCTATCAAGCAAGAATTAGTTACAATTTCTATTCTATTTGTATTTAGCACAATTAAAGAAAATATTCTATCATCTACCTTATCCTTGTGGGTCATATCTTATTTATCTTTTATTATAACTAAGGAAAATTGTAATTATAAGTATCTAATTTTCAACTATATTAAAGACAACAGGATATAATTTTGTCAAGTAAACAGGAAGTGCAAGCAACTTCCAAAATCTAGAAATGACAGAGATGATATCTGGCTGCCTGGAATGTCACCCAAAGTGTTGTTTTTTTGTAACTTTGGGGCATCTATCTTCAGCCTAATGGCCTAGAGTCTCTAGCAGACATTTTTTGAAGCAGGAAACTTGAAGGAGTAGTCCTTAATTTTGGCACAATTCGTCTTGCTTCTCTACAACATGCATACCAGCTTCTGAACCAGATGGAGGTGATTTGGGATCTCTTATGCTTATTCAGTTAAGACTAATGTACAAATAAGGTAACCTGAACATTAGAAGGCAAAAAACAGGGAATTGGGTATAGATGGCAGATTGTAACTGTGGTTGATCATTTAAAAAACAGTGCTTGAAATTATTGTATTCACCTATGCCAAGGTTGCTGAACCTATCTTGGGAACATGGGAATTTTCTTATGTTATTAAAACAGTGGTAATCAATATTCTATCTTATTAGTAATGTTAATAACAGCCTAGGTCAAAACCTTTTAAGAAGTGATCACAGCATTTTGTCCTGTTGAAAATAGTGGTTCCAGGTCCAGGTGCTGTCTGCAGAGTGTGTCCCAGCACACTCTGGAGCAGGCAGAGGTAAACTCTGCCTGTCATGGTCCCCCCAGCTGCTGCTGAGGGAATTAGCATAGCTACCTACCTCCAACTGAGAGAACAGATAAGGACTGGGGACCCTGAAGGACAGATTCAGACCCCACCCAGAGGTGAGGAGGGGTCAGCAGGCTCCAGTCCCTGTATCCCTGCCTGGGAGAGGAGAGTTGAGCTCCGGTTGGTTCCGGTTCCGGTTCTGGGACAAGGTACTGTCAGCAGAGCATGTCCCAGCACACTCTGGAGCAGGGAGAGATAAACTCTGCCTGTCATGGTCCCCCCAGCTGCTGCTGAGGGAGTTTGCAGGGCCACCACCCCGCATCCAATTGGTCAAACAGAGAAAGATTGAAGACTTGAAATTCAGTCCCCTGCACAGTGCAGAAGTAGTGATTGAGCAGACTTTTCCTCAGAGGTCACAGGAGAAACACAAGCCCAAGTGCCACAACTGACCAGGAGCCACCTAATTGTGAACCACTAAAGCCATGGGCAAACATCAGTGCAAAAACTTACATAATAATATAAAGAACAACAAGGTAACTCCAGAAGAAAGTGGCGATCCTACAAATACAAGACCTGAACTGAGCAATGAAGAGGAAACAGAAGGAAGCAACACCAAAAATTCCTTTCTGATGATCATCGAAGCTCTAAAAGAAGATATGAAAAATAGCCTTAAAGAAATAGAAGAAAATACAAACAAAAAATTGGAAGTGATGAACAAATCTATGAAAGAAACATGCCAGAAACTAAAAGCTGAAATAGAAGCAAAAAAAGGGCACAAAATGAGGCAAAGATGGAAATAGAAAATCTCAAGAAAAAAGCTGGAACCACAGATACAAGCATAACAGAGTTCAAGAGATGGAAGATAGAATCTCTGAAGTGGAAGACTCAGTAGCTAAAATAGATATATCAGTCAAAGAAAAAAGTAAAACTTATAACACAAAATGTTCAAGAAATCTGGGACACCATGAAAAGACCAAATTTGAGAATAATAGGAATAGAAGAAGGAGAAGAATACCAGCTGAAAGGCACAGATGATGTTTTCAATAAAATCATAGAAGAAAATTTCCCTAACTTGAAGAAGGAAATGCCTATAAAGATACAAGAAGCTTACAGAACACCAAATAGATATGACCCCCCAAAAAAGTCAGCATGCCACATTATAATCAAGCCACAAAACATACAGAACAAAGAAAAAATTTTAGGAGCTGCAAAAGAAAAGGACCAACTTACATATAAAGGCAGACCCATCAGAATAATGCCTGACTATTCAATGGAAACGATGAAAGCTAGAAGGGCTTGGTCAGAAGTTATACAGATGCTAAAAGAGCATTGGCTGCCAAACTAGAATACTATACCCTGCAAAATTATCAATCACCATAGATGGAGTAAACAAGATATTTCATGACAAAGTCAGACTGAAAGAATATCTATCTATCAATCCAGCACTACAGAGAGTATTACAGGGAAAACTCTAACCTAAGGTCCCCAGATACACCCACAAAATCACAAACAATAATTCCACAAGAGAATACTCCAGACAAAGGAAATACAAACAAGTAACCACCAAAAATGGCAGGAAATATCAGTGAATGGTCACTAATTTTCCTTAATATCAATGTACTCAACTCTCCTATAAAATGTCACACACTAACAAAATGGATACAACAACAGAAGCCATCCTTCTGTTGCCTACAAGAAACACATCTCAACCGTAAGGCTTAGAATAAAGGGTTGGGAAAAGATTTTGCAGTCAAATGGTCCTAAGAAACAAGCAGGGGTTGCAATCCTAATATCTAACAAAGTAGACTTTAAGCTAAAAGCAATAAAAAGCGGCCAAGATGGTCACTACTTATTCATCACAGGAAAAATTGGTCAAGAGGAGATTTCAATCTTGAATGTTTATGCTCCTAATATAAGGGCACTTACTTATGTAAAAGAAACAGTGCTAAAGCTCAAATCCCACATCAATTCTTGCACCCTAATAGTGGGAGACTTCAATACCCCACTTTCAACCCTGGATACATCAACCAGACAGAGTCTGAACAGAGAAATAAGGAGTCTAAAAGAGGTTATGATGCAAATGGATTTAATAGATATCTACAGAAACTTCCACCCAAACATAAAGGAATATACATATTTCTCAGCTCCTCATGGAACTTTCTCCAAAATTGACCACATAATTGGTCATAAAGCAAACATCAACAGATACAAAATAAATGGAAATAATCCCTTGTAACATATCGGACCACCAGGGCCTAAAGTTAGAGTTCAACAACATCAAAACCCAAAGAAAGCCTACCAACTCATGGACACTAAATATCACTCAGCTTAACCATCTCTGGGTTAAGGAAGAAATTAAGAAAGAAATCAAAGTCTTCCTAGAATTTAATGAAAATGAATCCACAATGTACCCAAACTTGTGGGACACAATGAAAGCAGTCTTGAGAGGAAAATTCATAGTGCTAGATGCCTATATGAAAAACGTAGAGAAATCCTACACTAGAGACTTAACAGCTCAGCTGAAAGCCTTAGAACAATTAGAAGCGAACTCACCTAGAAGGAGTAGACAGCAGGAAATAATCAAACTTAGAGCTGAAATCAATACAATTGAAACAAAAAGAACAATACAAAGAATCAACAAATCTAAGAGTTAGTTCTTTGAGAAAGTTAACAAGATAGATAAGCCCTTAGCCAAACTAATGAAAAAACAGAGAGAGAGTGTTCAAATCAACAAAATCAGAAATGAAAAGGGGGACATAACAACTGACCCCCAGGAAATAAAGAGAATTATCAGATCATATTTTGAAAATCTGTATTCCACAAAAATGGAAAACCTAGAAGAAATGGCCAGCTTTCTGGACAGGTACCATCTACCAAAATTAAATGAAGATCAGATTAATTACCTAAACAGGCCTATAACCCTTAAGGAAATTGAAGCTGTCATTAAAAACCTCCCCAAAAATAAAAGCCCTGGTCTAGATGGTTTTAGTGCCGAATTCTACCAGACATTCAAAGAAGAATTACTACCGTTACTCCTCAAACTATTTCACACAGTAGAAACTGAAGGAATATTGCCAAATTCCTTTTATGAGGCCACAATTACCCTAATACCCAAGCCACTCAAAGACACAACAAATAAGGAGAATTACAGACCAATTTCCCTCATGAATATAGATGCGAAAATTCTCAACAAAATTTTGGCAAACCGTATACAACAATGTATAAAAGATATCGTCCATCACGACCAAGTAAGCTTCATCCCAGAAAAGCAGGGCTGGTTTAACATACGAAAAACTGTAAATGTTATCCATCATATAAACAAACTAAAGGAACAAAACCACATGATCATATCCTTAGATGCAGAAAAAGCCTTTGACAAAATCCAACACTCCTTTATGATTAAAGCCCTGGAGTGATCAGGAATACAGGGAGAATACCTAAATACAATAAAGGCCATTTACAAGAAGCCGACAGTCAGTATCAAATTTAATGGAGAAAAATTGAAAGCAATCCCACTAAAATCAGGAACTAGACAAGGATGTCCTCTCTCCCATTATCTATTCAATATAGTTCTCGAAGTTTTAGCTAAAGCAATAAGGGAACAAAAAGAGATTAAGGGCATACAAATTGGAAAAGAAGGAGTGAAGCTATCTCTATTTGCAGATGATATGATTGTATACATAAGTGACCCACAAAATTCTTCCAAGGAACTGCTACAGCTGATAAACACCTTCAGCAATGTAGCAGGATACAAGATTAACTCAAAGAAATCAGAAGCCCTTCTATACACTAAAGATAGAAGAGCTCAAAAAGAAATAAGGGAAACATTACCCTTCATAATAGCTGCAAATAGTATTACATACCTTGGAGTAACTGTAACCAAAGAAGTAACAGACCTATTTGACAAAAAGTTTAAAGCACTGAAGAAAGAAACTGAAGAGGATATCAAAAAATGGAAAGCTCTCCCATGTTCCTGGATAGTTAGGATCAACATAGTAAAAATGGCAATTCTACCAAAGAAAATCTACAGATTCAATGCACTGCCCATCAAAATCCCAACACAATATTTTTTGGACCTTGAAAGAACAATACTCTATTTTGTTTGTAATAACAGGAAAGCCAGGATTGCCAAAACAATTTTACCCAACAAAGGAACCTCAAGAGGTTTCACCCTCCCTGACTTCAAGCTATGCTATAGAGCTACAGTAATAAAAACAGCCTGGTACTGGCATAAAAACAGACTTGTGGATCAATGGAATAGAATTGAGGATCCAGACATTAACCCAAAAACCTATGAACACCTGATCTTTCACAAAGAGGCCCAAAACATTCAATGGAAAAAAGATAGTATATTTAACAAATGGTGTTGGCATAGTTGGATGGAAATGTGTAGAAAAATGCAAATAGATCTGAGCCTGTCACCCTGCACAAAACTCAAATCCAAGTGGATGAAATACCTCAACTTAAACCCAGCCACATTGAACTTGATAGAAAAGAAAGTGGGAAATACACTTCTACGAATTGGCATAGGCGACCACTTCTGAAGTATAACACCAGGGGCACAGACACTAAGAGCAACAATCAATAAGTGGGATCTCCTGAAGCTAGGAAGCTTCTGCAAAGCCAAGGACACTGTCAATAGGACAAAATGACAACCTACAGAATGGGAAAAGATTTTCACCAACCCTACAAGTGATAGAGGACTGATCTCTAAGATATATAAAGAGCTCAAGAATCTAGAGCCCAAAACCTTGAAGAACCCAATCAAAAATTGGGGTACAGTTCTAAAAAGGAAATTCTCAGCAGAGGAACTACGAATGGCTGAAAGGCACCTGAAAAAGTACTCATCATCTTTAGCCATCAGAGAAATGTAAATCAAAACAACTTTGAGATACCACCTAACACCTGTTAGATTGGCTAAGATAAAAGGCACAGATGACAGCCTATGTTGGAGAGGATGCGGATCAAGGGGAACACGCCTCCATTGTTGGTGGGAATGTAAGCTTGTTCAGCCACTTTGGAATGCAATATGGCGGTTTCTCAGAAAATTGAGAATCAATCTCCCCAAGGACCCAGCAATACCACTTCTGGGTATATACCCTAAAGAGGCACATTCACACTCCAAAGGTATTAGCTCAACTATGTTCATAGCAGCATTATTTGTAATAGCAAGAACCTGGAAACAACCTAGATGTC
>PVIH01001142.1:115657-177767 GCA_004025045.1 Sigmodon hispidus | reverse complement strand
CACACAATGGAATACTACTCAGCAGTAAGAAAAAAAGATATCCTAAAATTCGCAGGCAAATGGGTGGATTTGGAGAATATCCTCCTGTGCCAGGTATCACAAACTCAGAAAGATAAGCAGTGATGTACTCATTAGTGCTCTCTAAACAAACAAACAAGAAAAAAAGCCAAGCATGCCCAAGCTGCAATCCACAACCACTGAACAGCTTGGAATCAGAAACACCCTGGACTGACCCTTTGAATCCCACTCCAACTATAGGAACACCTGACTCACTCTTGAGGGAGGGTGGAAAAAACTGAATTTGCCAGGAGTGGAGACTGATCTAAGTATTATTGGCTCAGTGGGATCATAGGACTGTCTGCTGCCTGCCCAGGGAGGGAATGGGGAGTTTTGGAGAAGAAAAAATGACCTGATGTGGCAGGAGGGGGAAGGGATCCTGAATGGGGTATACAGGGATGGCAAAAAAAAAATTCAGAGGGAAAGCTGAACACAAAGTAAATATATGTGTAGCAATCTTATTTGCATTATCACCCTTGATAAGTCATTCTTATGATTTTTATCTTCTTTATAATCATTGTTAACGTATCAGCATTTTAAATTCAATTTACTGTTTTTCTTGATAAATACTAAAGAAATAAATAAAAAGAAAGAAAAAATATTTTGGAGTCTATTGGTAAATTTTTCTAGACTTCCTATTTTGTTAAACAGAACATGGTAATACCTAATGTTTTTCTGTTAAGTCAAAAGATACATGTTTATTACCATTGGCTTAAAGGTATTAAATGGATTGTTTTAGAGATCCATACCTAACAAAAAAAAAAAGAAAAAAAAAAAAAAGAAAAAGAAAACACACAGAGCTGAAGAAAGCTGAGCAATGCTAGTTTCCATCCTCCATGTGTATATAAGCTTATGTCCATTGACAAGGAAAGGCTAAGAAAATGTATTTGGGAAACCATCAAGGGAAAGCTACTGCTGTTTCCCTTTTCCACAGCACAAGGATTGAGTGCAGAATCTCTCCCATGTTTGGTGCATGTGGTCCCTAGCTGCTGATGTTGTGTTAGGAGCACTGTCTGAGGAAGTGAGTCACTGGAGGTGGAGCTTCCCAAATAGATACAATGCCACCAGCTTGCCTCCTGCTCTGGTCACCACGCCTTCCCTGCTGCTATCCTGTCTTCCCCTCCATAACTGAAAACATCCCTCTGGAACTGTCATTCTCACCTGCTAAGAATCTAAGACATTTCCCATGCTGCACCATGGGCAAAGATAACCAAACCTTTAGGTTGTTAGCAAATTATCTGGCTTCTGAAGAATGACAGTGGTAATTAGATAGTTTTATCACTGGCACCTACTTCCACATTGTCCTGTCTACTGTGAACTTTTTCATAAGATGTTTATTGAAGTTATTGTTATTAAATTAGTAGTAATTCCCATATAATGAAATACTAAGAGTTACTTCTAAAATATTAGAATAGATTTTTGTGTCTACGGCCATACCACCCTGAACGCGCCCGATCTCATCTGATCTCGGAAGCTAAGCAGGGTTGGGCCTGGTTAGTACTTGGATGGGAGATAGAATAGATTTTTGCATAAAAGTTTCCCAGTAGTGACTAAGTGTTATAAAGAGGAACACATTCTGAGTTTTTTAGGTAATTAATGTGAAGTATTGCAATATTTTAAGTAAAAACTCTGTCCAACAATATTTAAGTGTTTATAGTAAACGAGCATGCTATCTTTATGCCTAGACTTCTAAGTCCATGAGATTTCAGGCCTACAGCACCAGTCTCAGCCAAATGTTAACATTGACCTTGTTAATTTATTTCTTCAGGAATCTTGTGACTGAGAAAATGTCAGTCCCAAATAATGAAGTATACAAGAGTATGTAGCTTTGGGGGAAGTGTTTGTCCAACCTTGACTTTGTTGACATTTTGAACTAGATAATTCTTTTTTTAATGATTTATGTTTTTATGTTTCTTTTACTATGTATCATGCATAATTGTTACACTATGATATTTTCAGACATGTAACTTGACATATTTACCCCACACAATACACTGCTACCCTCTTTTATAGCTCTTCTACTCAGCTGGCTGACTTTCTTCTCCTTACCTCTTAGGCTAGCTAGATAGTTCTTCACTGAAGGTGGTTTTCCTGTATATTGCTTTGTGTCCAGCAATGTGGCTAGCCTCTATCCCTGGAGATGCAGGAATACACACCCTTTCAAATATACGCATTACCAAAAATGTTCCTGTTGGAAGAGGCTGGGGCAAAATTGTCTGGTGTTTTAACAGCAACTGCTCTAAAGAGTACAGAAAGGCATATCAAATTAAAGTTCTCAGTGGAAAAAATTAACCAGGTGTGACCATGATTAGCAGTATCATTAAAGGCCAATAAGAATGTGATCTCATTTACTGGTCAAAACCTAAATGAACCCTGCTACTCTGACCTTATGCCAGATCTCAGAATTGCCTGGAAAGTAAGCATAAATATGAACTATGGCCATACCTACTTTTCTCTTAATAGTCATTTTTAGTATGTTTCCAGTGCCAGTTTATTTTAGTAATGTAACTTAAGCCATTTAGATTAAGGCAAATAATGAATAAATGAATTTACTAAATAGAGTTCATATCTTTCCAGTGAATAAAAGTGCAGAAGGAAAAACATCAGTGTAGACCTTTGTACACTACTAAATTTGAGTTGACAAGCTGATCATGCCATCAGCAGGGCATCTTTGGGAGGCAGAAATTGGGGAGCAATAGGAAGTATTGATGATGGTGGCAGCAGCAGCATCTAGAGGGGGTGACTGCTAAGCAAAGCTCCAGGAATGTGCCTTCATGTGATAACTATTTCCAGTCACATGTTGAGTGCCTTGGACTTGTCATCCGGAACTTTAGACTAACCCTTCAGCATCTGGGAGAAAGTGAGCGTGCTGATGACTGCAGAAGAAGGCCTTCTCATGGGACTGTCCAATTGAATATGGAGGAACATGCTGTCAGCTGCAATGCTGTCAACCTTGGCACAGTTATTTACTTAGACAAAAGTGAAGCCATGGTGGAGGGCAGTTATATTAAGAGGGTAGGGGCCTCACGTAGGTAAACAATCATTCAAATTTATCATTAGTTTTATGCTAATTTGCAGACAGTTTCCAGGTTTAATTAATGAGAAAATGGTGACTCTTGGTTTGAAAGACGGAGGTAGGGACTGTAGTTACTGATAAGGATTTTATTTCTGAGAGCCCAGGAAGTCAGAACTGTTTTCATGGCTTATTTAGAAATGGCACATAGATGCTCTTTTATGTTTTACATATTAATTTTTATTTCCCCTTTTGAGTTGGTTTTGGATGCACTAGGCCTTGAACTGAGGGTCTTCTTGTTGTGTTAAGCAGGCACTCCTTCATTGTGTTACATCCCCAGACCCTGACTGGACAGTTTGGTTTTTTCTTTTTCTTTTTTTTTTTTTGAGTTTTTTTTCTTTTTTTCTTATGAATAAAGTCATATTTTTTTATCCATGTATCCCTTTGTTCAAACTCCCTTCCCTCTCTTGCCCCTCCCAGTCACTCTCTCTTCTCCCCATCACTTCATGTCCTCCCCAGCAAGGGCAGGAGGTTCCAATATCCCAAGGTAGCTTAGTTCAGCATCCACTCCAGGCAGATCTGCATTACTCACCCCAACATCCAGACTGAGTCAGGTGTTCCTCTGGAGGGAGTGGGCTCCAAGGTGCCAGTCCAGGGTGTTTCAGATCCCATGTTGTTCAGTGGTTGTGGTTTGCAGCTTGGACATGCTTTGCTTTTTGCTTTTTTGTTTAAAGTCCACTAATGAGTGAGTACATCCCCTGTTTATCTTTCTGGGTTTGTGATACCTCACTCAGGAGGATATTCTCCAAATCCATCCATTTGCCTGCAAATTTTAGGATATCATTTTTTCTTACTGCTGAGTAGTACTCCATTGTTTAGATGACTGGACAGTTTTATGTTGATGCAAATACATGGTCTCCTGATCTGTATTTTTCACAGGAGGCTACTCTCCCCTAACTTCATGGCCATGTTCTATGCATCTATCTCTAGAATTGCATATCTTTTCCACTTGAGGAAGCCAGCTCTGAATGACCTGTGTTGACTTATAAACTAACGCACTGGGCCTGTGGTTTCCACTCAGGCTGAGGATCCAAGTCAGAAAATGCACCTCTAGTCAGCCACTATCCATAAAACCACACTTACACTGTCTTATTAGTGGCTATTATGCCACATATGGCTATTGGATATATAAAATATGCTTAATTTGACAAAGAAATTCTAACTTTATCTCATTTCAATTTCACTGCAAAAACGCCACAGGCAGCTGCCAGCAGCTATATTGGATAGCATAGGTCTAGGATATTAAAACACATTTTTTGAGACATATTTTAAGGCTGAGGATCATGGATTGGGGCAGGTATGTCTAACTGTTTGACAGGGTTCAGGCTTGAGAATTACCTAGTCAAATTACCAAAACAATTAAAAATAACAAAACCAAAACCAACAGCAGTCATATTTTTTTTATTATTTTATTTTTTTTGTATTTATCAATAAAAACAGTAAAAAGAATTTAAAAAAAAATGCCGAAGAGTTAACAATAACTATACAGAGGATAATAATCATAAGCATGGCTTATCAAGTCTTTAAGTACATTTACAGTTTTGTATTCAGCCACATTCACTATGTTTGACTACATGCAACCTTGGGGCTCCAACTCCCCACAGCTGGCAGGTTTTCTGAGCCCAGTTACAGGGCAAGCGGACAAATGTTCAAACCTTTCTAGCAAGGCGAAAACCAATGTTGATCATACCAACTGCTTATTGTACATAGCAGCAGGAATGTTAAAACAGCCAATGTCTGGTTGATTTACCAGGCCTAATCCAAATATAGCCTGATCTAATATTGACAGGAAGAATGTGAGTCAGTGTAACAAATAACATTTAGATCTGCTCTCTTCTGCTTTTGAAAGCCTATCTAAGCAGTGAAATGGCTCTATGTGAGTTGTTGTTTTATGTGCAGTGATTTTTTTCCTCCTTATATTCCCCTTGAAGAAGTTTAACATAACTCTGTCAGGTTCTGGAGGTGTGTTTGGAGGATTCTAAAGAAGTTGTGTGATATAGAATTATTTCTGTATGGTGTGAAACACCATAGTCTTGTTTGTGAACTTTTATGTTATTGATTGTGACATTTTAGAAGATAGCAGTAAGATTTCAAATCCTTTTGTGTGGTTGCCATCCTTACGATATGTTAAGGTAGGAAGTGACAAAAGAGACTATGCTTACTCTGGGTTTCATAAATACTTTGTAAATCTTCCCATCATGCTTGAATTAAAGCACTATCAGTCACCTGGTCACCAGTAGGATACCTCACAGTGAGTGTAACAGTCAATGAAGTGTCTATGTATGCTGGCCTCGTCAGGTCAAAATGTGCAGGCTATTTGTAAATTAGTAGCAATAATAACTAATATTTGGTTTGTACCTATGATAAATGTATGAACATGCATCTAAACACCCATGCAATGAGACAAGTAGTTTGTCATGGATGGAACATGTAGATATTCAGGGAAAAGCTTAAGTGAGGCAATGATTAAAATGAGGCAATGATTGTACTGCGCTCAATGACTCTTTTATTCATTTTGCTATTACTTTTGCTGTTGAGTATCATAAAGGTTATATATTAAAATATATTATCAGTCCAAATTGACAAAACACTAGAGATTCTATAAGCCAAAGAAGACCTGAATAGTGAGTTTTATTATTGTTGTTGTTGTCATTTTTCCTTATAACATGGACAGTCTTTTGTAATGCAAATCAATACCAGTTAATTTCATTTATTTTCTGAACTAAATGTTTATACGCCAGGTGTTCCAAAAGTCATGTGCATCTTTTCCCTGCACAGTAGCTCTTTAAAACTTACCAGATGGATTATTGTGGTAATACATAGAAATGTCTTCTAAGGTATTGTCTGATTATACAAAATTGTGCCCTAAAGACTAAAAATTAGTATGATAACCTTCTTACTGTTAATGACTATTGTGTTAGCTTTTCCTGGAAAAGACAATATCATTCCACCCCAGATAGTCACTAAAGATACCTTCACCAAAGTTCATCTTGGTGAGACCAATAGTTTATTATGCTTATCACAGAGCACAGGTAAGTGGTCACCTACAGGAGTGCAAGCCATGCCACCCCATATAGCTCCAACACCCACTGCATCACAGATGAGGACCCCCACCCCCACCCCTCACCTCCCCCCCAGCTTCAAGAAGCTGCTTCACGAACTCAGGCTTTTTTGTAAACCTTCCATTTCCTAGATCTTCTATGACCCTTCTCTACTGTCTTCTACTAGTGAGTGTTAGTGTCATCTCAGTTACAATAGACCTATCTACCACTGTGTTGCCATGCACTACTGAGTCAAATTCAAGATGGCAGCACAATGGCATCGTGGCATCATGATAGACCCGGAGGAAAACCATTGTGAAGTAATGACCTCCTCTAAATGCTGAGGAAGGAATGGCATACTAAATCAACTCTTAATGAACCATAAGTATTCACTTCTGCTACAGGAAAAGGATTCTAAATTATTATTTTTTTAAAAAAATTTATTTTATTTCATGTGCTTTGGTGTTTTGCCTGCATTTATGTCTGTGTGAGGGTGTCAGTTCCCCTGGAAATGGAGTTACAGACAGTTGGGAGCTGCCATGGGGGGCGGTGCTGGGAATTGAACCCAGGTCCTCTTAACCTCTAAATTCTTTTTTTTAATTTAATTTTTTTATTGCATTTTATACAGAAAAAAAGGACTTCATTTTCTAAAAAAAATAAAATAAAATAGAGTGACAAGAACAAAAGAGAAATATGTAGCAATGCCATTGTGTAGCATAAATAGTGTTGAGATCAAATCAACAGCAGAAGACTATATTAAATATAATTTTCAGATCCCAAGCTGTTCAGTGGTTGTGCTTTGCAGTTTGGTTGTTCTTTACTTATTTTTTTAAGTCCACTAATGAGTGAGTACATCCTCTACTTATCTTTCTAAGTTTGTAATACCTTGCTCAGGAGGATATTCCCCAATTCCATCCATTTGCCTGCAAATTTTAGGATATCATTTTTTCTTACTGCTGAGTAGTACTCCATTGTGTAGATGTACCACATTTGTTAATCCATTCTTCAGTTGATGGGCATCTAGGTTGTTTATAGGTTCTTGCTATTATGAATATCACTGTTATGAACATAGTTGAGCTAATGCTTTTGGGGTGCAAATGTGTGTTTTGGGTATATACTCAATAGTGGTATTGCTGGATCCTTGGGAAGATTGATTACCAGTTTTCTGAGAAACTGCCATACTGCATCTAAAGTGAATGTACAAGTTTACCCTCCCACCGACAATGGAGGAGTTTTCCCTTGCTCTGCATCCTCTCCAGCATAGGTTGTCATCTGTATTTTCAATCTTAGCCACTTTGACAGGTGTAAGGTGATATCTCAAAGTTGTTAAGTTGAACTGTTAGTAAAATTAAAGAGCAGATCCTTAACAGAGACTACAAATTATATTTTCATACTTAACTGATGCTGTAAAATTGGCTTCTTTGAATATAGTTTAGAAATCAACCAGATAGGAATCTCAAAAATTCATTAACTTAAAGCAATATTTTGGGCATATTTGGTTAATTTGACCTGTATCACCTCAGAAGTTCAATTCTGATTCGTGGAATTCTCTAGAGGAAACAAATGCTCCTCTTTTTGGATAAAAGGATATGCTTAAATTTATAATGGAATCTCTCTTTTGTGGCCTTAGGGTGCCCATGCATTAATGAGGAAATTGATATTAGGATAAAATCTTGAACAATTAGGAATAAGTA
Organism: Sigmodon hispidus; assembly: GCA_004025045.1. Taxonomy (NCBI): domain Eukaryota; kingdom Metazoa; phylum Chordata; class Mammalia; order Rodentia; family Cricetidae; genus Sigmodon; species Sigmodon hispidus. Next base: position 169,902 of record PVIH01001142.1, on the reverse strand, counting down.
TCTAAAACTCAATTAACCTTTGGCAGTTCTCCCCACAGCAGCAATGTGCTTTCATTTTTACCACTCCGGGATTAAATGGAGATTTTTGTCGTTGTGCACCTAGTAGGCTATGAAGAGACAAAAGTCATTCTCGGAGGGACCAGCTTTAGGGACGTTAGGCACAGACTTTCCTTAGGGACTGATGGATACCACTTGCTTGATTGATGGGATGTACTCTCCTGGATCTTGCCTTGTGTATTTGAATCTATCTTGGGTCTCCCTTCAAATTATTTCATGATGATGAAACAAACTTTCAAGCCTTGGCCTCAGGTTCCAGTTCATGACATAACCATCATGTCTTAGTCAGTGATTTTGAAGGTCAGGCGTTGCTAATGATAGTTCAAGACACAGCTTGCTTTTCTGGAGACAATAAAGAAAATGTTGCAACTATCTTGAAATCACCTTCATAGTAAACTAAATTCATCATATTAGTTTGACATGTACAATCTGTGATCTATGTAGGTTGTTGTATAGTTTTGACAGATATTTCCTCCTTTAAATTATTGCTTAATGATAACCATCCATGGTGGAAATGTCTTGCCCTCTCAGCCTTGAAGTAATGCATTTAAAGGACTCTAGACTTTCCATGAGAAGAGTTTCAAGACCAATGTGTCACCTGATGGTGTCAGTTTGTAGTGCTCAGGCACATGTGCAATGTTGTCTGAAGGAAACTATAGGCAAGAGTTAGAATTTTTATGTTTTTCTATCACTTCTCATAGCTGACTTGTTGGGATGAAACCGTGTTTTGTGAACTTGTCTTTCACAGTACTTCATTTGTTTCAGAATACTGATGCAAGGAGGTCCTCTCTAATACATTTAAACCTTTCCTCAGTTTATTTAGCCATTTATCTATAAGTTTTTTGCAAGATGTGTGAATTATAGAATTTCCCTTCATTCTCCAATCCTTCAGAATTACTGGGAAAGTACCTTGCATTGAAATGCATTGACGAATTTTGCTCTTCTTTGACCTTTTCTCACATAAGTGGCCCCTCCCAGTAATGAACTCTCTACCCCCTGGGACTCTGCTCTTCTTAGAGACTGTTAGTCATTTGTGTGATTATCTGACTTTCTCATCAAATTATCACTTTCAGGATGGACAATGTTCCAACTGTAAAGGATAGATACTGGACATGGAGTTGCAGATACCTAAACATGGGATCAAAGAACAGATCAACTGTTTCCCAGTAACATTCACCAGCATTGCTCTCTGGAGATCTCATCTTTGAGATGCTGTTCACTTTTCTGTGCTATATCATTTCAATGAGTGGTATTAAAATGTCTATATTATATGTCATATTATGTCAATATATGCTTTCACTTTTATATATTTGCTTCCCTTTTCAAGGACTGCAAAAAATAACTTTATGAGTATTTGCCTTTGGCAAAATAATGTATTTTTAAAGGATTTACAAAATTAGTTCCCGAGATCCAAAGCTAAAATGCGTCATTTCAACTGGGAGGGGGTGGAGTGGCATCTTTGAGTCATCTTTCTGAATGCTATCTTGAACTGCAGACCAAACTAGTTTTGCAGTGATATTACAGAAAAATGCCATCATTTTAATATTAGGAGCAGGTTTTAGAGAAAAATTAGACAATATTTTTCTGAAGTTAGTAATGTTATATATGTATGCATAGAAGTGTGTGTGTGTGTGTGTGCTAAACATCAGTGGAGACCCAGTTTACATGAATGTTGATAGATGTTGGTTGCATTTTTATGCACTCTCTGGGAGAGTACCTTCCATTTAAACAGTTGCATTTCCATTTTTTACATTGTTCCTCAATATCTATGAAACTAACAGATTATCATTCATACCATATGGTTAAAATACTGGTGTTTCATTGAAATAAGTTACTGAGTAGCATTTAATGGAGACAGTGTGCATTGAATGTGGACTCCCAAAGTGAAACCAGGACAGATCTGCCCACCAACATCATGCTAAGATTTCTCTTGAAATGATAAGTTTAGAAATGTCTCTTTTATACTGTAAATATTGGTTTAATAAAATGCTGATAGGCCAGAAGCTAGATAGAAATTAGAGGTGGAAAGAAACTACGAGAATTTTGGAAAGCAGAAGGGCAGAGAGGAGACACCAGCTAAACACAGAGGAAACAAGATGAGAATGCTGCACTAAAGCAAAGGTACCAAGCCACGTAAGTAAACAAAAAGTGACTAATTGGTTAATGGAAGCATAAGAGCTAGTCAGTAATATGCCTGAACTACTACTAGCTCAGCATTTACTATAAAATTAAATCTCTGAATCAATTATTTTATAAGTGACTGTGGAACTGTGGGTCTGGATCTTGAGGCAAGGGTGGACCAGAGACTTTAAACCACATTCTATATTCCTTAAAGGTGTCAGCTTCTTTCTTAATTTCTATCATCTGAGGTCTCAGCAAATCCTTACTTTTCATTAGGTCTTGGCTTCAGTGCTACATACTGAAGTCATATTTCTATCACTGAATGTTCCTCCATCTCCAGACACACAGATATACTGGGTCAGCTCCATCATTACCTGTGATTGTTATAAGTACAATCATGTGATAAAGCCCTAAGCCTAGGACAAGTGTCTATAGGATTAGAAGCTAAGGAATGAAAGAACAGATTCTAAGCCATTTCTGACAGTGAACCCACCACCTATTTCTGTGTCTGGTACATTAATGTATTTATTCAACATCTGTTCAGTAAACAAAGAAGCTTGAAGGGTTGTGGAGATATTTTAAATTTTGGGTTTGGTAGATTTTTTTAGCATATATACAAGTTCTTCACGGTTTGATTATGAAATTCTACAACAGTAGATTAAATTCTTCTCTGTTGACTTAAATCTTTATAACCAGCCTAATCCTTTGATTTTCACTTTGAATGTACTGAACTCAATATCAAAAGAAACTTTAATTTCAGAGGAAGCACACTGATCATATCAGATTCCAAACACAGTTTATAAAGATTCTGTGTGAAAGTAGGTCCTGTAGATAAGGAAAAATAAAAGACATCCTAAAGTAAATTTAGAATGTAAGATAAAAGACAAAGTGATACAGAGGTTAATGCATATTGAAGCAGGTGTCATTTAATTCATATATTTTTGCCACCAGGAAGGCAAGAGCTTCAGATTGTTTGATCAGTGAAGTAGGTCAATCTCAGTTTGCACTTATGAAACATTTTTTGGACTAATGATAGAGAGTCCTCAAACATAAGCATATTAGAGGTAGAAGAGGGAAGGGAGACCAGGAAAGAAGATGGAGAGAAGCAAATGAATGTTTCCTGCTAACCTTACATCTAAAAAGGTAAGCCAAAGACATGCCACAATACTGGATTAACCTTTTGCTAGTGGACACACTATTAATAAATATTGCTATAGTGTTATAAGATGATGCTGTTGAAAGGATGTGGTTGTGTCTTCCAGGTTGGGAATGCTGGTTTAAATAAAGATTAACATTGTATTTGTTTTATGACACTTCAGAGAAGGAGCCCAAATATTCAGCAATCTCAGAGACTTTGAGTCTGGAAATGGCATTGACAGAGTCTTGGCATCTCTTCTAGTACATGCTTAGAGAACATCTAAGTAAGACCAGGGGAAGCATGCATACCATTCTAGAATTAAGGGAGACACTGATGCCATGGGCCAGGTAAAATTTATTAGGGAAAAGAAAGCAATAAGATACACTCATGACATAGAACTAAGTAGACTGCTGCTGCTAATCCAGCTGTTACTGTCCTGCGAGTCTGCCCACAGGTGATGGGAAGCAATGCAAGTCATGCCTTTCCACTCATGCTCCTGCTCTGACCACCCAAAAGAGACTGTGCAACCCCTCTCTTCAATTCTTATAAATGTTATATATTCAGTAAACCACACCCTAGGGCTTATCACCCTAATACCCATTGACTGAATGGATTGAATTCCAACAGCACTTCTTTATTTTATTTTTTTGTATAATTGAGAAGGTTCTAATCCAAATACACAACTGTATACAGTATGTGCCATTATCAAGTATTATCCAGAGTAAAGAAAAGGTAATAACATAAACAAAAATGGAACTACAACCAAAAAGAACAACATCAAGCCAGAAACACATTCTAGAAGTGTACAGCATAGGTAATTGGCAAATTACAGAGATTATATTCAGTAATTATCCTAGCCTGAAGAGTCTAAGTCTTGTACCTAGTATACCCTCAGCTAAGATTTGAGAGGATTGTAACTATAACTATCTAGTCTTTATCCCTACCAAAGACATGAGAAGGAAAATAATGTTATCTGACTAAGCGGGAGGTGCAAGCAAGCAACTTCCAAAAACTGCAAAACACTGACAGAAATAGCTGGCTGCCTAGACAGTCATCCAATATTGCTCTGCAATGTTGTGGCATTCAACTTTAGCTAAAAGGCTTAGAGTATCTGATAGACGTTTTTAGAAGCAGAAATATCTGAAGGACTGTCCTACCTTGTCTTAGCAAGGTACAGCAGTTGCTTTTTCTTGTGTCCTGCTTGTCCAAATTGGACAGTGTACTGTTAGCAGTCAAGGCAAGGGAAGTTAATTGCTCAATAGGCCAGTTTTGCCAAGAAGAAAATAAACTCCATATGGAGTGCTTTTGATGCCCATCATCCTATCTGTAACATATCAGTGCTTCCATGAGAAGTTATATCTCATGTCAACAGAATTCCAGATTATTAAAATATTTAAATGTCATATTCTCTAGGTCCTAGAAGTATCTGAAGATTACCTAGCTTTGTGTAATATAACTCTGTGTACCCTAAAAAACCTAACTAAAATGACTATAGGTTTGATAAACATGGATGACTATTAACCTGAAATTCTTATCAACCTATATGGTTTAAACCTAAAGCTTTACATTATAATAAAAAACATCTTTAAACAGATGTACACTATAAGGTAATAGCCTCAAACTTGTGACAATATGCAAAAATATCTTAATTATAGGTAGAAATACATAGTGCAATGTGACAAAAATATTCTTTATTTGCAACAATATACGAAATATGCTAAAGAGAAGTAGGAATATACACAGTATTAAAAATAATTTTACATTTGTATCAATATACAAAAATTTTTTAAGCAAAAGCATAAATATATAACAAAAATAATTAGAATTTGTATCAATATACAAATTATCTTAAACTGGAAAAGAAAAATAATTTTACATTTGTATCTGTGGTGAATTGTTACATATTAATAAACCCTGAAATATCAGAGACAGCACACAGTCAAAGGCAGACAGCTCAGGAATTTCTTGATCCTTGATTATAAGGACAAGGCTGTGATTTTATGGAACACACCTTTAATTCCAGCACAGGGAAAGCCTGGGAGTGGTGACCTATACCTTTAATCCTATAACTCCAGAGACAGAACTTCCTCTGTTTCTGTAAATTCAAGGCTAGCTATGAAATAGAGTAGCTCACATCTTTAATCCTAACCTGGATGGGACACAGCTGATGAGAAGGGTATTTAAGGCCTCTTAGGAACCCAGGAGAGGGAGAAGGGACCAGGAGCAAGGCTGAGAATGTTGCAAGACAGCTGGGTGAGATTTGACTGTAGTGTTTCCTCCCTCTGATATTTCAGCCTTTCCTCAACATTTGGCTCTGATTCTCTTTTCATACAATCAGAATTCATGCTACATGTATTATTATATAAGAATACATACCATTGCAAATTATCTAAAACTGATCATTGCTTTTTTTAGTTTGCAAGTATATGTAATAAGCTACCTCAGAATCTTATCTATCCCCATTTTAAATTCCAAGTGAGATTCCTAATCTTTATTGTTTCACTCTAAACACTATAACAACTTATAACCATCCCCTAACAGAAAACAGTTAACCATAACCCTGAAATTAAAAACCTAGTGGGAGAGGGAGCATCAATTTATTAGGATTATTTTCTGCTGTCTATGGGGTGATAGTATCTCTATAGGATCCTGAAAAAGTCTAAAACAGTGGTTAAGTCTCATGAGGACTAGTTGTAACATTTGTAACCACGCTTTGAGTAATTGGTAAAGCTTATATGAAGTTCTGGCTATAGTAGTTTAATATGTTGGACCATCTCAGCTAGCCACTTTGGAATTGTCTTGAGCAGCTTGTAGTCCAGGCCCAATCTTTGAGTGGTGTGTATCAGCTCAAAGGCATTATTATAGACCAGGAAGAATTGTTGTTGTGAGGTCTCATCATTCTTTTAGAGACTTTAGAGATCACTGTTAGGAAAACTCATTGTTCACTGCAGAAAACTTATTATTTGTATGAAAACATAAAGTTTAAATTTTAAGATACTACTGTATCTAAAGAAAGTTTCTAAAGAAAATTTAGTATGAGAAAAAGAGATTTGGGGTGATAATAGTCTCTAGATTTTGGTTTATTCCTTCTCACACCAGGAAAATCTTCTGAAATGAGACACACATTCTGAATTTATCTTTTAACAATATCCTTGAATTTAAAAGAGGAGACAGCCACACTCCAATTCCAAAGCCAGCTTTAATTTCTAATCGAGTCAAGGCTACAATTATTTTGAAAAGTAAAGATATTTAAATTTTAGATGATTTTTACCTGGTAGTGAATATTGGAACCATTAGGTCAAAAAAAATTTTTTTTTTGCTTTGTAATTTTTTTGAATAGTTTTTCTTTATTCTTTAGCTGTCTAGATGTCCAAGGTCTTTTGATTTTTTGAAGATGATTATTTCTATTTTCCTGTAAAGACAAAACCAGAACATTGTCTCAGCTCTTATTTGCTGACTTTTTCTTTCAAAACATATAATTGTCACATTGGTTGGTGAACTATCACTTCTCCTTATTAAGATGTCTGTATTTGAATCAAATCTTTATTAATTTTTATAGTATTCATAACTTTTCTTTTCAAGTGGAAACCAAAGCAAAACTGCTCCCCCAACATAACATGTATTCTGGTTGCTATTCTGAGATCAACACACCTTTAAAGTACATACACTGGTTTAGTTCAGTAGTTTTTTGTATTGTCCAATGTGTCTCTGCAGGTGTTGTTTCTTTTTCATTAGTATTTATAAAATGTAAGATTAATAAGGCACTATGCAATCTATTTCTAGGGATCTTAGTTTCCCCTTTCTGTTCACTAAGTATTTTTTTTAATGTGATTAGATCTTTCTACAACTGCTTGTCCTGTTGGATAGTATGGTATACCTGTAACATGCTTTATATTAAAATATGCAAAAACTGGTAGTGACATATGCTGGACCATTGTCACCTTAATTTGTACATGTATTCCTAAGATGGCCATGACTTCTAATAAGTATGTAATTAAAGAATCAGTTGCCCTTGAAATCTGGAAAATTTATCTATTATATGGTGTACATATTTTAATTTTTCAAATTCTGAAAAATAAAACACATCCATCTGCCAAATTTTATTATTTTATATTCCTTTTGGGTTAATTACAAGATATAGTGGCATTTGATTATACAAGGAACAAGAAGGACTTTAAATGAAATTTCTTTAGCTTGTTCTCAAGTGGTGGAAAAATCTTTTTTAAGCCTTTGCTTTTGACATGCTGAAGCCATTAGCACATTTCCTACTAATAACTGGTCAATTTTATGATTACTTTGTGCTAGAGGACCTGGCTGATCCATGTGGGATCTGATATATCTTTTATATATTAAAGATGATTCCTATTTCTGACTATTTCCTGTAATTGTGTAAATGCCAAGGTTAATTCTGATTCTTCAGCAATGAGTTTAGCCCTTTCAATGTGTAAAGCAACTCTTTTGCATATGGACACTCAGTAACTATATTAAGGTATTATGTACCACTAGTACCATGAGAATGGCATACCATTCTGACTTTTCCACAGAATCATAAGGACTTTGACCAGTTTAGTTAAATGTTCTAATTTATATCATGCCTTTTTTATTTATCTGCATCAATATAGAATGTAGGGGCTCTAGAGATTGGTGTTTTCCATACAATGTGAGGAAGGACTTCACTGGTTCTTCTATAAATTTAAGTTTCTTACTTTTGGAATAATTGTTGTTAATCTGTTCCAAATTATTACCACAAGCTCTTTGCCAATATTCATTTTCTGCCCATAAAGAAAAAATTTTCATATTAGTAAAAGGTAAAATATTTTCTGCTGGATACATTCCTGTCAATTGATACAGACTTAATTTTCCTTTTAGAATTAACTCAGAAACCTTATCCACATTTCCACATATGTCTTTAATTTTGTACTCTATGTATAATAAACAAAAATATCTATTCCAAGGTAACATCTTCCCTCTGCATTAAAAACCCTTAGGGGCATGCATAGAGGGTAATATAAACAGAATATAGCCAAGCTTTGGATCCAGACAATCTACATATGAATCTTATAATTTCTTTTTCATAATTTCTTTTTCACCCAAAGCCAATTCTCTCTCAGCTTTTGTTAATAATTCCCTGGGTCTCTTTATGTCATTTTCACTTTTTAAGGTCTGAAACAACTTACTCAGTTCATTATTATTATTATTATTATTATTATTATTATTACTTAATCCAAAACTGTTTCCTTGCAATTTTTGAAAGCTATTAAGAGTTTGGAATAGGTCTTCCCTGCTTTGTATCTTTTGGGGTTGAATTTTTTGTAGACCTATATTATATCCTAAATGATTAATAGAATATCTTCTTTGTAGGAGCAATTTGTAATTTCCAACAAGGCAAAACTTTATTTCTTCAAGCATTTTTTCTAACGTATCAACATTTGAATTATCTAATAAAATTTCAGCCATACAATGATAAATTATAGATTGGGGAAATTGTACATTAATTACTTCCAATAACTATTGAACAAAATATTGGCAAAGGGTGGAACTATTTAACCTTCTACTGATATCTCTTAATAGACTGAGGATTATTATAAGGAGGTATTACAAAGGCAATTTTTTTTTTCATTTTTTATTGTAAAGGTATAGTGAAGAAACAGTCTTTTAAACCAATAACTATAGTAGGCCTTCTCTTAGATAGTAGAAAAGGCAAAAGAATTTCAAGCTGTAGAAAGCCCATTGGTTAAATTACTTTATTTATGGCTCTTAAGTATGTCGACATTGGCCATTTTCCAGAATTTTAAAAATAAAAATAATAAAAGAGAATTCCAAAGGCTCATTGATTCTTCAATATGTTGAGCATCTAGCTGCTTCTGAACAAGCTGTTCTAAGGCCTGTAGTTTTTCTAAGGACATTGCCTGACCTAGATAGTTTTGTCAGTTAACCATTTTAAAGGTAGGGCTGCTGCTATCTGAGAGCTCAACAGCCACCATGCCTTGTTTTTGTACAGCCTGAATGGTTGTTGACTGTTTCTTTTTATAGAACCTTCTAATATTTTTTTTCCTGAAATATGAGTTGGTTTATGGTTCATTACTGAGATTGGAAGAATGTTTATCTGGATATTCCATTGCTGTAACAAATCATTACCTTATATATTCACTACTAAATTAGCCACACATGATCTTAATTTTTTACCCTGTCCTTCTGGCTCTATATATTCAACCCATCTTGTGCTTGTGTATGTTTTTCCCTCTGAGATAAGGTTCCAATCCCTAAAACCTGTTCATCCACTTTCTGAAGCTGCCCATTTGGATGCCATGTTTCTGGTGTAATTATAGACATATCTGTCCCTGTGTCCAGTAAACATTCAATTAAAATGTTATTTATTCATACTATTATAGAAGCCTTCCAAACTATTTATTTTATGTTTTATCTTGGTAATTTTATCATCCAAAGTAGTATAGGCTTGTCACCCCAAAATCATTGACTGAGCAGATCAAGTTCCTATAACACCAGCATTATCTCATGATGTAAAGACTGATGTAATGAATGATAAGCACCAAAGACCTATGTTGTTAAAATACCAGGTGTATAACCAGCAGTACCTTGACCGTTTTTGTATGTTGTAAGGAACCTGATAGGAAAGGAAAATTGTGATTGGTAGATTCCTGCACCTTACTTGCTCGGTGAAAAGTAACCTGCCAAGTAGGGGAGGCTAAATGCTCCTATTTCTATCAACCTTGTCATTATCTTTATAAAAGAGTATAAAATCAATTGTTAGTATGTAGCTGCTAGGAACCATATAAAATGCAGTTTGAGAATAATGCTGCAATAACAAATGAAATTATAGGAAAGAACTCTAGCTAGTATAAAATACGACTTTTTCTTCTAATCCCAGTCAGATTGATAAATGGAAGGGCCTTATAGGAATCCACTATGATGCACATTGTATTTTCTGTTCTTTTGGATTACTTGGACATTGTCTTTATTTCCTTGAATAACTCCTACTAGATTGAAACAAACCTTTAGAGTTTTCTTCTCACAGACTCTTCCCATGTTGACCCAGCTTGTACTTGTGACCTTCCTGTTTGGCCTCCTAGAAGTTGGGATTACAGGATATAGCAACATGTGTGCTTAACAGATATTTTATTATGAAGTAGATTATTTTTTGTTTCTATCTTTCACAAATGGATTTTAATATTATTTTGTTACAAATCCTGGAGCGTTAAACCTGGAAACAATATTAGAAACAGTGCTTTCTGCCTAGGAAATTGATTCTAAAGGAGTATAATGTTAGAGGCGAGGGCAGCATCTGGCTATTTGACAGAGATTCTCTGTGATTGTTCTCCCTCTTTGTCTCTAGGTTGCTTCATCTGTGTGAAGATTCAGTGACAGATATTCCAGAATGGTCTCACAGCTAAGTGACATCATGCCTGTGAATATTCTTCACATTCCTTCTCTTAGGAAATGCTCATTTAGTGTCTAAAATTAGCATTATTAACATTATTAGCTGTTCCATCTTTATTAAACACCTGATATGGCCTTCAAAGATGGGACCAGTCCAATAGTGTTGACCCCTTTTTACCACACTCTTTATAGACTTTAGTCCTAGATACATCACTAACAGGACATGTACAGCTTCCCAAGGATATTGTATATTGAATGAGCATAATACTGAAAGAAAAGTTCAAAGGGGGGAATAAAAGATGATTTTTAATTCTAGGTTTACCAAAAGTACTTATTTGTGTAGATCTAAGATGTTAGGTTTCCATTGAAACTGTTTTAAAATAATAAATTTGTAAAATTTATTTTATTTTATTTTTTATTATGTTTAATTTAATAAAATTAAATTATTAATTATTAAAAAATTATTAATTTTTATTTTAATTTATTAAAAAATAAAATAAAAAAGTTGTAGTAGGTCATGGGTGAATAACAAATTTGTTATAACTTAATATTTTTAAAGGCATTGAGTACAGGATGGACACTTGGGTTGATTTTTAAACTCATACGGTGTGGCTAGACTTTAGCATGCTGATTTGAGCATCTTTGGTGAAGTGAAGAGGCAGATGTCTGAAGCAGAAGAAACAAAACCTTCAAGACAATTAAATAATACCTTAAGGATTACAGAGAGGAAATATATTTTTATGCTAGCTCCAGTACCTGATTGCTTTGCTAATCTCAAGTTCTAAATAAATTTAGATTCAGAAAACATGAAATCATTTTGAATTTTGGCCAAATGTGTTGTTAACTCAAGCATCTATAAAGTTAACACATGACATAAGGGTTTCTAATGGTGCCTCGTCTTACACATTATGGAAGAAAGGAGAAGCACTGCGTATAGAGAATGAAGGTCCTATGCTCTGGGGCGTAGGTGATGAATCATGGAGCAGACCTATGTTAGGGTAATACCGATATGATACAGACATTTTTCTATGTTTAGATAAGAGGTAATTGCCAAATCTGGGCTTTTACTTTGTTACTTAAAAGCTGTTTGTTTTCATGTTGTCATTTTGATTAGCCTTTTTTGTGAACAGCGTTTTTACTAAGATTGTCAACTGAAATGCATTTGGTCCTCTAACATCTAATCAACTAACTGTGAAGACCAAATGTCAACTTTTGTCTTCGTTGTAGAAAAATATGAATGACTGAATAGCCACATCACAGTGAAACACTGTAAAGCTGGACAAAATAAATAAAGCTTTTAAAGATATATAACACAGTTATGAGCCTTGGAGATACAGGGGATCCTATGATGTATAGAAGTTCAGATTACAGAAGACAGCAGAGATCCCATTGAATTGAGACATTCAGCAAAGTTTGCAATCAGTGTGATATCAGGGTTCTGTGGAGGCAGAAACTGTGAGCAGGCCAAGGCATAAAGCTCTTGAGGGATCCTCTTATGCCATTGACCCTATTTCTGAGCTGAGTATGTGCAGATATTAACTATAAGTCAGGCTTATACAGGTCTGCATGGCAGCTTCTGCAGACCTGAGGAACACAAAAGGTTACCCAGAAAGATATTAAGACATTTGGAGTTTCTGGCCTTGCCAGATGAAATGATCTTCATGAGCAGCTTAGAAATCTGGTTGAGATCATAGACAAGGTACACTAAGCTACAATTTAGGGAAACTACAAATGGACAAGTTGAAATGAGGTATGTCACTAAAACAGACAAAAGAAGATCTCAGGAGTTCTACTTTAAACAGGTAAGAACAAATATTAAAGAATCAAGACAAAATGCAAATAACTTGAATGACTGCTGAAACAGTGGCTTTATACATTAGTGAACATCAGCAGATACCCATGAACTTAGAGCTGTAGCTGTTGAAATTGTCCACTTTCAAGAAGAGAGCAAGAAACCAGAATGAAAAACTGAGTTATTTTTAAATCTAGGGTGATAGGTTAGTTATCAATGGTTTCTAGAAAAATGTAGGATGATGTTTTGGAGGACAGAATTTCCCTAAATATACAAAAACAATTGACTCTATTATGAAACAATTTATAAACTGGCCTTGGTTAAAGTAAAATCTCTTGTTCATCAAAGTTTCAGAGCTTGATAAGGTGAAGGCAAGTTACAGACTCAAAGAAGGCATTAAAAGTATGTGTTAGAAAGAGGGCATGTGTCCAGATGAATATGACCCTATAATCCAAGAGTTTAATAATACATATCAACCAGCCAATTTTATAAAAAGGAAAAAGCTTTGACTATAGATAGCGTTTCACATTAAAAATTAAAATATATGTATATGTATTCAAACTACCAGTAAGCTCATTAAGACCCTGGGTATTATTATGATGAAAGAAGAAAATAATGAAAAATAAATTAGAAATGTAATACAGTTCTATATTATCCCAAGAGATAAAAATATAGATTCCATGGTGAGCGAGGGCATTCTGGTTAGCAGTTCCTGTTTTTTTCTAATGATTAAATATACCTCTTATGATCTAGTAAGTCTTCTCTTTGATACTTGCCAAGGCAAAAGGGAAGCATTTACTCAGCACAAAAGATCTCACTTCACATGCTCAGAGTAATTCTTCTAATCACAATCAACTCACAAATCAGCCAAAGGAGAGTGGCTGGGTGTGAATACTTATTTGGGTAATAAAATTATATTCCATAATTAAAAATAATAATGCATGCATGAAAAACCATGGATGCATGTAGTGGAAACAAAGTCAAGACAAAAGCCCATGTTTCTGCTATTATATTTGTATTAATTTCAAAATTAACTTAACCTGTGGTTATAGAAAGCAGCTTCAGCTATAGAAGTGGTAGACATGTCCTTTGGGGAGCTTCTTAGGGCTATGCATGTATTCCTATGAGTCTTGTCAAAAGTCTTTGTTGTTGATTCTCTGTATATATCTATTTGTAAAATATACTTAGGGTTACTTAAAACATGATTTAAGTTTTTATTTATTTAATTTTTGTCAACAAATCCATCACTATTTCCCCACACACACTTCCTAGTCATCTCCTAGGATCCCCACACCCTATGCCCCATCCATTACTCAGAGAAGGTAAAGGCTCCCACGGTCAGTCAATGCAGTCGGGTCTGGTATATCCAGGTGAAGTAGGACATAGCTTCTTCCCATAAGATTAATGCTGAACAAGGTGTTTCTCTGTAGGAAATGGACTCCAAGAAACCAGTTCATGCACCAGGTATTCTGTAAGCTTCTTGTACCTTTATAGGCATTTCTTTCTTTAGATTAAGAAAGTTTTCTTCTATGATTTTGTTGAATGTGTTTTCCATGCGTTTGAGCTGGTATTCTATTCCCATTATTCTTGGGTTTGATCTTTTCATGGTCTTCCAGTTTTGTGTTATGACTTTTTTGGCTTTAGTGTTTTCTTTGACTGATGTACCTATTTCCACTATTGAGTCGTCTACTCCAGATGTTCTCTCTTCCACCTTTTGCATTCTGTTAGTTATGCTTGTATCTGTAGTTCCTGTTCATTTACTCAGACATTCCATTTCAGCATTCCCTCAGGTTGAGTCTTCTTTATTGTTTCTATTTCAGTTTTTAAGTCTTGAACTGGTTTTTTTCACCTATTTAATTGCATTTTTATAGTTTTCTTTAAGAAATTTATTGATCTCTTCCAATTTTTTGTTTGTATTTTCTCTATTTTTAAGGAAGTTTTTATTTTCTCTTTAAAGGTTTGTATCATTTTCACAAAGTTATTTTTAAGGTTATTTTCTTCTGCTTCTACACTGGAATATTAAGGTCTTGCTATTCTAGAACAACTAAATTCTGGTGGTGCCATATTTTTCTTCATATTGTTATATGTATTTTTGCACTGGCATCTGCCCATCACTTTTTCTGATTGGTGAAGATTTTTTCTGTATTTCAGGGAGCTGATCTTGATTCTATATTATCTGTTTGTGTCTGTGTTTCAGGAAGCCTCTCGTAGTCCAATCTGAGCTTCTGGTCCACTTGGAGTTGGTGTATTCTATGTCACAGAAAGCTGTTCTTGGTCCAATAGGAGATGGTTGTTTCTGTGTCTCAGGGATCAGCTTTTGGTCCAATAAGAGCTCTTGATCCAATGGGAGCTCTTGATCCAATAGAAGCTGGCAAAATCTGTGTCTTGAAGAGCTGTTGAGAGCACAGAGTGATGGGTGGGTTTTGGGGAGGAGATGAGTCTTGTAGATTGCAGAGTCTGACAAACTGGGTTGTTGTTAGGTTATACTCCCCACAGGAGCCTTCCTGCTGGCCATGGATTAGGGAAACAATAGGTGGGAGTGGTGGTCCACGTGTTATGCCTCATGGCCTAAGACACAGAGACTAGGCTTTCCAGCTGGGAATGGTGAAGTGTTGCTTACCTTTTGATCCAATAAGGGCTGACAAAGTCTGTGTCTCCAGGAACTGCTGAGAACACAGGGTGAAGGATGGATTTGGGGGATATGGTGGGTCTTACAAGCTGGGGTGTTAACAGGAGATACCAGCCTTCAGGAGTCTTCCCTGATGGCCTGGGATTGGGACAGCAGTGGATAGTAGTGCGGGGTCCATGAGTTCAAAACATGATTTAATTTTTAAAATTACATTTATTTGGAGATTGAGAGATGGGCCAGAAGTTGAGAATGTTAATGACTCTTGCAGAGGATCCTGGTTCTGTTTAGCTTCCTCACAGAGCTTCATAAGCATCCATGACTCCAATTCCGGTGGATTTGACATTATCTTCTGGCCCCCACTAAAAATTACAATTAAAAAGAAAATTAAAAATAAATTTTACAGGGTGGCACATACACAGAGAACAATTTGCATGGATTGGCTCTCTCTACCATGTGGGTCATTGGCATCAAACTCAGGCTTTTATTACCCACTGAGTCATCTTGTTACCTTGTGATTGGCTGTTTATTTTTGTTTATTTTTTTTTAAAAAAACAATGAACACTGAAATAATGAATGAAAATTAATCATTGTGAGTTTTGTAAAATAAACTGAGGTCAATGTGTTCATAGAGTTATCAAGTATTTAAAAACACACAGAGTTCATTTTAGATATGAATATAGTCTAGGAAAGTAGTCTAGCAATTTGGCTCAGTGGATAAAAGCACTTGAGGCCTGAGTCTGATGACCTAGGTTTGATCCCCAGAAATCAGACAAATTTGGAAAGCAAGAACTGGCCTCCATATGTGAGCACTGACATCTGCATACTTACCTGTACATCTCATACAATAATAATAAATAAAGTTTAAAAAATAAAAATATAAGATGATGGGCTTATCATTATTTGAGTTTTTTTTTTTTCTACTTATGTTATATTTTAAGGGTAAAACTTTACTTAGGATTTCCAGGGATTATTTAAATAGAAACAAAATTCTTTCCTGTAAACCTAACATATTTCTCAAATAGTGCACTGAAATGGAATATTCCTTAATTCTTTTCACAAAATAATCTGAAAGGACATTGGGGAATATTAACTACTTGGTCCCAGGAAATGGGCTCCTGATTGAGAAACACACCCTAGAAAATTGAAGCCATTAGTCTGGGTGATGAGTGGCCAGGAAGGGCTATGACCTGACCTAATTGAAAAGAACTGATGATAAAGCATTAACAAGCCTGATCTTCTGAAAATGAAATTGAAATAGCCAGTCCAGCGTCTGTTAGTATTCTGCACTATTAGAAAAAGGATGAGTTCATTTTATAGGTTAGTACTTTGCTGATGAGGATCAGTGATAATGGACTAACACAAAAATCTCTCTCTCCTTTCCTGTCTCCTCAGTGCTATGTGCACATCCATATGTATGTCATCAGCTTGCACACAGAGGTAGCATGCCATAAAGGAGAAGTGTGAGTAAGGAGCACTTTTGGCTAGTTGATAATGGTGTGGTGTCAGCTACACACTTAGTCTTCTTGAGCTTTTCAGAGAGAGTTACTATAGAATGTGGTTAAGTATATGATCTGGGAAAGGCTGAGCATACAAGGTGCTAAGTGTCCTATCACGATGATTCACTTTTGTAGGGAAAGTGTCATGTGTGGGGTTTGTAGGGCACACATGTTTCTAAAGTGAATATGGACACTGCAGATAGATAGATTCTCCCTGACAAATGTGTACTACCTTACTGTATGTAGCTAGGCATGTCTCATTTCAAACACTAGTAATCTTGAATGTTCAATGAAGACCAATGATTCATAAATACCATGTACACTTTAAAGAGACATGAGCATCTATGAACCCTGCATACCATGTGGAATAATAAGATAAGCAACTATATTTTATTGCTATATATTTTCATGAAAGGACAAAAAAATGTTCCATTTCTAAATGGAACAAGACTCAAATGAAGCTACTGAACATATAGAGCCAAATGATTTTAAGATACTAAAATGGGGTTCAACTTTTTTAGCAACCACATTTAAAAAACAAATTTTAAGAATCTAAACAATGTTAAATCTTTGGAAATTTAAAAGTGAGTATTAAATATTTTGCCTGACAAAGATCGTCTTCTAAATTCTCAGGCCAGAACTTGTATATGACAGTAGCGTACCCTTGATTGGAAATAAACAAATGGATAAGAATGATGAGTGCGATAAGCAGTATATTAGGATCCAATAGTAACAGAGAGTTTTTTCTAATGGATATTAAGCTGTTTGAGTCAATTACTATTTTATTCTGTGTGCGCTTAAATGTCAGTGGTGGTGTGGAGTGTGGAAGTGACAGCTGACTACTACAAGCTGTCCTCTGAGTCTTGCACATGTGCACAGGTACACAAAGTAAAGAAATATATGTATGAAAAGATGTTTTTATTTTCTTCCACATCTTGGAAGAGTGTCTGTTTTCCAACCACATTGCTGACAGTCATTACTTTAGCTGCCAGTCCAAGACAGCATTGTCCTGATGAGATTTCCCCATAAAAGCCCCTCCAGTTTAGCTCATTATTTTGTATCTCTCTTTTGGATCACTATGTTGCAATCTATCTTCTCATTGCACTCTTAAGGGTGTTTACTCATTTTTATCTCTAATAGATAGCATGTGATTTTAGTGGGTTTACTAGAAAGTATGTTTAAGATGTATCTAGATGGATTTGGAGAATATCCTCCTGAGCGAGGTATCACAAACTCAGAGAGATTAAGCAGGGGATGTACTCACTCACTAGTGGTCTCTAAACAAACAAACAAGAAAAAAAGCCAAACATGCCCAAGCAGCAAACCACAACCACTGAACAGCTTGGGATCAGAAACATCCTGGACTGACCCTTCGAACCCCTCTCCAACTATAGGAACACCAGACTCACTCTTGAGGGAGGGGGGACAAAACTGGATTTGGCCAGGAGTGGAGAATGATCCAAGCATTATTGGGTCAGTGGGACCATAGGACTGTCTGCTCCCTGCCCAAGGAGCAGATGGGGAGTTGCAGAGAAGAAAAATGACCTGATGTGGTGGGAGGGGGAAGGGACCTTGAATAAGGATATACAGGGATGGAAAAAAAATTCAGAGGGAAAGCTGAACACATATTAAATATATGTATAGCAATCTTATTTGCATTACCACCCTTGATAAGCCATGCTTATGATTCTTATCCTCTTTATAGTTATTGTTAACTTTTCCACATTTTAAATTCATTTTACTGTTTTTTTGATAAATACAAAATAAAGAAAGAGAAAAACAAAACAAAACAAAACAAAAAATCTAGAAACTATGTTTAAGATGAACAGAATAATTGTTCATTGTTTAGTATGAATAACTGAATAGTAGGAAATTAGGTATCATTGTTGGGGTACACTTCAGAAGTGTTCCAACATAATGCACCACCAGACAGCAGGGGGCAAGGGTAAACAACTGAGAAAACTAGGAATCAAAAGGTTGGTGGAGTTTTTGTAATAACCAGACATGTTTGTTTTGAGACAGAAGACAAAGGTAGCCAGATGGGCATAGTTAAGTTCTGTTGTGGGGAGAATATGGTTTGAACATTGGTTTTTGAATAAGAAATGGAGGCGCCACTCAATCAGATGTTGCATGCCTGTGACAAAGGAGAAAAGTGGCTCCATGATAGAGCACATCAACCAAAAAGAGAGTTTGTGGGAGAACAACAGTGCTCCTTAGCATGTGATGAACAGCAGTGCTCCTTAGCATGTGATGAACAGCAGTGCTCCTTAGCATGTGATGAACAGCAGTGCTCCTTAGCATGTGATGAACAGCAGTGCTCTTTGGCATGTGATGAGTTTGAAGTTAAGAATTTCTAAAGTTAAGATAATGTAACAAGGCAGAGACTAGTGAACACACTACACACTTAGTGCATGGTGTTGATATTTATCTGCTATCATAGGGTAGCTCTTGTTGCCTTCATGTGGGAATCAAAGTAAAGCTTAGTGAGATTCTGTCTATCTATAGGTCAGAAAAATAATTAAAATCTATGCATCCCAGGGTCAAACAATCAGCTCTTTCTGTTGTACTGCAACACTGTTCTTAAATGGGATGTATCTAGACTTTGTATCTTCTTCCTTATTGTTCCCACTGCCTCTTGAACACGCCATCCTTGTCAGCATCTTTTCTCTGATTCCCTTGACCTTTTCAAATGGTATTGGCCTGTTATAGGCCCAGAATTTACACATTACACAAATGGATTTTCAGGATTAGTCCTTACAGTACTCTGGTGAAATCTCAGGCACTTCCATTGCTTAGTGTTTTGTTTACATTGTTAGGGTATAGCCATGAATATGAAGACCACAAAGTCCAATAAACTCTCTAAAAGGTTCAATATCTAAGTAAAGTGCAGAGAATAGAAAATGCTGATTTCAGAACACACTCAAACCCTTGCATATGTGTTTTATTTGTGTGTGTGTGTGTGTGTGTGTGTGTGTGTGTGTGTGTGTGTACATTTAATCCAAGCAAGCTACTGTTATTTCTTTGGAGTAGAAAGGCCTTAGAAGCCCCAGTGTTTGCATTGTAGCTTTCAGCCCTGCTTCTGCCAATCATTTATTTGTGAATTTCCTATTTTCATTGAGTTTTACTGGCCTCTGACAGAATACCATCTCTGTAGGTAAGATTTTTGTATTTTGAATTCTTTCCTATGATATCAATGCACTCTTGAGGAAGGAAAAAACTGACTATATGAAAATAGACTTAGAATTTCATGTCACTAAGAAAATACACTGTGTTCAGCATCAGAAGATTTTGTTTCTACCTCTATAGTTAAAGACAAGTGACACATATTGGTTGCTATGGTGAAGGAGAAATGGTACCAGAGAATTATGAAAAGGCATTTTAATATTCAAAGCAATGACACATTTGGGAAATTTACTTTTTGTGGTTTTGTTATTCAGTGATCATGAGTCATCTAAGCCTACCTTTGTCTGTGTGATGCTGTGGTCCCACCCTGTCATTCTCCACCATAGTTTTTGAGAGAAGCCTCTGAGAACTGTGAAAATTCATACAACCTACTTGCCCTTCTGGGAAACTGCTGTGTCCCTCTTGGTGAATAAACTCCAATGGGATACTATTCCTGACTTAATGATTTGTTTATCTTTTGTTTCGTGTTCCATTGCTTGAACAACAGACTGCAAACACATTAAATGAAGTGATGAATGCACCTTTGTCTTTTGAGATACTTCTAGATAGCACTAAAGAAACCTAACATGTATTGAGTACATTTATTTAACTTAAACCTTTCATCAATTCTGAGTTAGCTAACATGGGTTTCCATTTTACAGAAGAGTCAGAGACAAAGCAGGTGAGTAATTTCCCCAGGGTCATGCAGTTGGCAAAGTCTTTGGGGATATCACAGCCCAGAGCACAGACTCTTGGTTAATGTGCCACAAAGGCAAGGACTGGCAAAGAACAGCATGTGTGCCAGGCAGTCTGAAACTCTTGATTTGTGCTGTGTTCTCATTCTTGCCCCTTTCTTTACTTAGCAATGGATCTGTTCCCTTTTCTATGTATTATCCCTAAAGTTAAGCTGTTTATTGCATTAGAATATTGTCATCTTATATTGCCCTGAATCTTCTATTGGCATTTTCTCAATTGTTCTGTTTTGTTGTGATTTGACTTTTAAGGATATACTGAACATCTCGATTATTTATACCAAGCAGAAAAGGTGAGAGTAGCTCTCTTTTCCTCTGTCATATAAGCCTCCTTACTGAGATGGTTTTGATTCTTCACAGGATGATAAAAGGAAGTGTAGCCTAGTTAAGAAATGCATTATTTGACATATAACTCTATAGAAGTCAAAACCCCAGGTTACAAGAAGGCATCAAATGCCCTGCGTCAGAACCTCTGTAACAAATCTTCTGCATCAGATCCTCTTTAACAGATCTCCTGTTACAGAGTCACAGACAGTTGGAATCTATCTGGTATGAATGTTGGAAACAATCCTAGGTTTTCCATACAAGCAGTAACCACTGTGCCATCCCTCCAGCCTCCTTTTCATCTTCTAAAGTCACAGCTATTTAATCTTATGAATCTACTTTTATCAAATTCTTATGACTTTTCAATACCTCTGACATCACAGTTCATTTTAACTTCTACCTTCTTAAAAACTCACAATAAATATTCCATTTTCATATGAATTATCAGAGGGTGTAAACTATATTGTAATCACAACAGTGGATATGCATACAGGAAGTAAGTGTATTTGAGATTCTTTCTTGACGAGTTTAGGCATCCACTGGACTCTCAGAACCCTCTTATACATGAAAGGGTATAATGACATTGTACAGAAAGTAAGGCGTGTGTCCTGTCTTCAGAATATAAATTCATAGACATCTATTAAGTGTCTTGAATGCCAAGGTACTGATCAGTAGAGTGAAGGATAGCAAAGATGGAGAGAACAGTCTTCATTCTGAAGAATTCTACAGTTCAAACTCAGATTAGTGGACTTCATCTTCAGAGTTTGAGGTTCAGAACGTCTGGACTGATGCTGTATAATTGTAATTGCTAACATGCTCTGAGGAACAGTGGGACTTGCACTTCCTGGACCAGATTTTGAAGCCCTTCATTGACTGAGAGACTGTCTGTCATATATCACATCTGAAACACTGAAATGGAAAGAAAGGCACCTAACACCAAGTTATACTCAAAAGATATTCTTACCCCAAGGCTGTGATGGCTGTGAGTTGCCCTCATGGACTTTCATGGCTTTACAAAATCCATTCTGAAATGTATATGAGTATAAAAATATATAGTTCAGGGGCTGGAGAGATGGCTCAGCGGTTAAGAGCACTGTCTGCTCTTCCAGAGGACCCGGGTTCGATTCCCAGCACCCACATGGCAGCTAACAACTGTCTGTAGTTCCAGTTCCAGGCAAACACCAAGGCAAATAAATAAATAAAGTTAAAAAAAATATATAGTTCAAAGAGCAAGGTGACTATTGAAGCATCCAACATGTAATTACTTATTATGATAATCTTTCTGGCCAATTTTCATTGTCAATTGGCATGTGAAACATCATTTGTTGTACTGGACTTCATAAAATATTGTCTTGGCCAGTGTTTTTTTGGGAGACCAGGTCATTTGAAGCACTTTCAATTGTTTAATTATCTAAGAATGATTTCTGAATATTTTGAACAGATCAAAAGTTACTATGGATCACTAGATCACAAAGGAAGAAAAACAACATTACCTGAGCCAGACAGTAATATAGTTTCCTTCTACACAGTTTCTGTCTAACTTACATGCATCACTGGTAAAATTTAGACTGATTTCTCTAGTCATGTGTTTTCAGTCTTTTACATGAAAGTACTTTGTCCAGTTTTTAAGAAGGTATACACTTAACATCAGACATATTCTTTGTGTAAGACATTTGCGCTGAAGACCTGAAAAAATTCTCAAGGCTTAGATTCTTGTTACAGGTGTCATTAAAAGCTTTCAGATCTATACATGTGTTGGGAATTAAGTTTGCTTTTGGGAGTATACCTTCTGCTTCTATGAAAGCTTTTGTAGGTCTTCTACTGAGAGAGACACTGGACATTTCATGATCTCATTATGTTAGTGGAATGCATCCATCCATGGCTGGGGTGAAATGGTTGACACTTTCCTATTTACCACTGTACTTACATAAGAAAATGTGTGAAGAGATGTCTTTTTTTTGACAAACTAGTTTCTACATTAGGTTCTTCTACTTTGAAGAACAAACAGGAGCAAACCTTTGTGTTTTTCTGTTGCCAGTTCTGTTATGCTGAAGGGAACAAACTTGAGTTAATAGAAGGTGTTATTTTAATTATGTGTTTCAGTAATGGAAGGAGTGCATGGCATAAATGACTGTTTGGGGACATTGATGTGCCCTAGGATGCTCTACCTTTCAGTATTGTTGAGGACTCAGGAGTAAATCTTAATTGTTGGCAAATAAATCAACATTATGTTCTTAAACTATTGCTCATATAATATTAGGTTATTTTTCATACTATCTTGAATTCCTTATGTAACCTAGTTGCCTTCTCTGATACAATGTGAACCACAATACTTTCATGTGTCACAGTGGCATGTTTTACCTTCTGACCTTTAACCTCACTGATGTTAGCTACTCTAATTTGCCTTTACACGCTATATATTTAGATGTCAATTTGCAAATATGAGTCATGGATCAAACAAAGCCATCGGAAGGATGAGAAAGAGAAAGAAAAAGTTTCAACATATGGAAATATTTGTACTTATGTACTTTCTAAAAGGGATTATAGAGAACAGACAAAGGGACTACACCTATAACTTGTATCATAATCACAATCCTGGTAGGTGATATATTTCAGTTGGCATTTGTCATCTCTATTTGTCAGGATGGATTTCTTAAAAAATGATTTTAACAAATGGAAGGAAAAATAGTATTTTTATATTTGAATCAGTTTGTTCATTTGTAGGCAGCTGCTACTGATTGTGTCCTTGCATGTCCGTTGAGTTTGAAATCTATTTAATTTAGTCTGTTAATTTTTCTTTTTATGTAGGTATATTTAAGTGAATGCAGACTTAGATTTTTAATAATCCAATGTCATTTTCTTGCTTTGGTTGTTTTTTTAAAACTATAGCCATCTGTTTAGTCAACATGGAAAATTGATTGATATGAAACCCAAAAAGTTCATAATGACAACTAAATAACAGATGACAAATTAGATAAGAAGAAGTCATTAAGTTGGCCTATAAAAGGACAGCCATCTGCACCACTAAGCCATCTTTCTATTGATGACAGTAATCATTTTCTGGGTTCACGACAGCAAACAATTTATAGAATAAAATGAAAAGCTTGTAAATCAAGAAGTAGAACTGGATGTTGGATAATCAGTGTGACTGTTTTGTCCCAGTACTATATGACGAGAGACTCTAAGACAATCCATTGAGAACAGCTATTTCCTCTGTGTACATTTATGTGTTTCATCTGACACAGACAAGTGATAAATCTGCCATTACTTTGTTAGGCTATGTAATTGGTTTAAAATGTTTTAAAATTTCTTTCAAGTTTTCTATCAATGCTATATAAAATGGATTAATAATAAAACCTATGTCTAATGGAGTGGTTTAGGGTATAATGATCACAGAAATGAAGATATCACAGGGCCACCTGAGCCTTTTGATCAAAGTTGATTCATTTTTCATTCACTAGCAAAGTACCAAATGATAATAAGAACAGACAGCATTGTGGATTCTCTATAGATAATGGTATATATTAATTGTAGATCAGCAAATCAGGCATCATGTATATACAGATTCACCTGGTTAACTTGAAGGAACTCATGTCTACTATCAGAAACTGGACTGTATCATCTGGCTTTAATATAAAACTCTATGTTCTGCATAGTCTCAGCAGGAGACTAACCTTAGTCATACTAATTGATTTAACTTCTGTTCTTTAACAAGGTCCTTTCATTACAATTAAATTTGGTGAGTGACTTTACTGGTCTTGGATTCTAATTCTGATAATCTGTTTCTTCATGTCTTTAAAGCAACTGTATTCTAACTGATGCTCACAGAGTGAGACATTATAGAGACTGGCTTAGGTATGAGAATTAAGATAATTGTGGCAGGAGATTTTTAAAACCAAGCATGTATATGGGGGGACATGAAGAAGAACTTGGTCTTTCAATCTTGTGTCTTGTGATTTTAGCATTTTTCTTGACCTAGAAGACCTCACATATGTTGGTATGAAACATGTAGAATTAAAGAAATAAAGCAATAATGTGTTTATCTTTTATGAACAGTGATTTACATTATTTTAATGTACAGAATATTTTTGGTATGCATTTATATATTTTAAAATAAAATAGCATTTGCATTTAAACATATTTGGTACCTGTTTCTTTTCTACTTTGTTGTATGGCTCATGTCATTAAAAATGTTATTATTCATTAAATACTTCATTGTATCATATGCTTTTTCCATTCTTTATTATTATATCTTTATATTTTATGACAGAATAACATTACTATGTAAATCTCTGACCGTCATTGAATGTTTCCATGGATATATAGTAGATAGACTAGCCAGGACACATCTACAAAATTTATCAAAGCTTTTGTTACCCATTGCCACAGGGATACAACTTCATCATGCTATGTTTTCTTTTGTTTTACATATTCTTAGCTTAATTATTGTGGGATAATGCTCTTGTACACTATAGATGTTTGTCACTTATATTGGTATAATAAAATGCTGATTGGCCAGAAAGCAGGCAGGAAGTAAGGGAGAGGTTACTAGACTAGGAGAACTCTGGGAAGAGGAAGTAGAGAAAGGACACCAGCCAGATGCACAGGAAACAAGACAAGAATGCTACAAAGAGAAAAGTACCAAGCCAAATGGCTAATTATAGATTAGAATAATGGGATAACTTAAAGCATAAGATCTAACAAGTAATGAGCCTGAGCCATAGGCTAAGCAGCTTTTAATTAATATAAGCCTTTGTGATATTATTTGAAATTAAATGGCTGTAGGACAGAGAAATGGTGGGACAGAGAAACTTCTGACTGTGAATTATTTTTTAAAGCATTCTTTAACTATAAATGTGATGTCTCAGTTTAATTTAAGTTATTTCTCTGCTAAGATTATCATTTTTTCTATTTCTTTTCAATTGCTTGAATATTTTTCTTCTGTGAATTGCCTACCTTTTTTTGCTCATCTTGTATCTTGAGTTGATTTTATTTTTAATTTGTATCTCCTTTTTCAATTAAAGCTCTTAAGCTTGCATAATGTTATATGTTTGCAAACAAAAAGACCTTGGTTTTTTTGTTTAATTAGCACTATTATGCCAAACACTATTGATTGAATCTATATTGTTTGAACAAAGGAGAGTGATTCAGATTCACCAAGACATCAGAAGGAGATTCAGGCTACATACTCTGAGGCCCTAGACCTCTGTGCTTGTGAGAAAGAGAAAGTCCTTTCAGCAGTTTTATATCTTCAGACTTTGCAGCATTGGTAAAGTGTGAATGCTCTACTCCACCAAGAATTCTGTACGTCACAGTATTCTTTGGGTGGTTCGTAATTGTGCCAACAGTGAGGTCCTTAGTGATAGACAATCCCTTGTGAACAGAAGAGCACCAGCATCCTAAAGTTTGGGAGCATTTGGACAGGTTGTCCGAAGAAAGGAGAAAATATTTAATTTTCTAGCAAATAGTTTTGTATTTTCCTCCTGATTAAAAAGATATGTAAAATCTCTGAAAAAGAGGGTCATAATAGAAATTCAAGAACAAAATGAGGCAAGGGAGGTGACTCTAGGGGGTTCAGTGTGAGGGAAAGAACTTGGGCAAATTGTGGGTGGGCATGGTGGCTGGCATTCCTGTGACAAGCTAGCTAGCCATACTTGCCTTACTGCGGAACTCTGGGTTTAACTGAGAAACCCTCAATATAAGGTGCAGGGAAATTCAGAAAGACTTCTTGTTCAATCTGAGACCTCCATGTACATGCACACAGGTACACATGAGCCTGCACACACATGCCTAACACACACACACACACACACACACACACACACACACCCGCACCATATATAAAAACACTTCACATGAATGCAAGCAATAAAATCAATTTTCTTGAGGTTTCTTCAGGAAGAATGTTTTCAAGTTTAGCTTATTAAACTTCTGAAATGTTATGAATAGACCAAAGTGGTTCATTGAAAATTAAGGCTGTCTTGTGAACCACCTGCTGTGTTATGTTGACCTGATTGACAAGAGTAGGTGTGAGCACAAGACTGAATATCTCCTGCTGAGTTGCAGGACCATTCTGACTAGAAGGAGCTTATCATGAGACACCCTTATTTTTGACACTTAAAGAAGATGGACAAGTACGTTTCTCAGAATAAATGTTTTAGAAAAAAAAACCACTCTTTATAGTAAAGTAATAATATTCACACACTGCTTTCAGCAATACATAAAGAAATTTAACAGCTGGGTAGATTGGAGACCTATGATATTTCTTCCCATTTTTAACATGCGTTAGGTTGTAAAATTTTAGTTTCCAATTGTTTTGTATAAATCTTTTATCTTTGAGGACCCCTGCCTCAGGCTTAAAGCTAAGGATTTAGTGTTTGAAAGCTTTTGGCATATTTTTGCCTACATTATCCAAGTTTATTGTTGAAGGTTTCCCTCCCAGCTCTTATCCACCATCAGGTAATACATTTCTTTTATTTTCTCTTTAGATAGCATTTATTCAAGCACCTGTTGTAGGCAGAACCCTCTCAAGTGGTCGAAATTCAAAACTGAGAGTTGTAATTGCATATCTCAGACAGCAATTATGACGATAGTCTCCTAAGGAGGCATTCACTCCACAGGTGAGAAGGAGACTGGCAATTCGACAGGTTGGTACCAAAGTAGTAAAGGCTGGCAAATTTACCAAGTGTCCGTACAGTCAGAGCTTCATGCAAAATCTTAGCAGGGCATACACATTGGTCATGCTTACTTAGAGAGTGAGGGAAAAACTGTCTGTAGCAGTGTGTATGTGTATTGGTAAGTTAGATATGAGCAGGGCACACTGTAGCTGTGTGTATGTGTATTGGTAAGTTAGATATGAGCAGGGTGGCACACTGTAGCAGTGTATGTGTGCTTTGGTAAGTTAAATATGAGTAGAAAGTGACAAAGGTCATAGACTCTTCTCTGCCAGGTGTTAGTATTAGGCTGAATACCCTACATTTTAATTTTATTCTTCATCTTTAAAAAATTGTATTCTAAGTATTCTATCTAAGAGGACAGATATACTGTATGGTCTTGGACTGCCATCTGTGGCGGTGAACCATTGACTGGTTGGCACTGAGGTGCTGGTTGTGGGGTAAGGAGTACAATTTTAACTGCCCTAGGAGAAAGGGTATCACAAAAATTCTATAGGAATTTTCTTCAAATTCTCCATACATCGTGCTGTTAATGGCCTATTAAAGTTCATCTCATTTAGCTCATCCATTGCTTTATATATAAGAATAGCACATTTTGTTGTGTCTTGGAGAATGGCAGGTGATTCTGTTCCTTCATCAGTGTTTGTCTAACCTTGCTGTTCTCATCCTCCGACATGCATATCATCATACAAAAGCTAAATCCAAACAAGAAAACACCTATCTCCTCTTTACTGCAAGTCTGATGAGACATTTCCTCTCATTATGCAGGCTGACTGTATAATTCAAATATTGGCTTCCTGTTATGTAAGGACCTTGGATCAAAATGTCTTTCAATGAATTGCTTCCTTCATTAGCCAAGTCTTCCTAGGAAAAATAAAAGCCAGCTGAACTTAGCAATGTGTGCAACATGTATGCCATTTGGAAAAATCCTTTGTGTTAGTTTCCTATTGCTATGTAACAAATTAACCCACTTCCGTGGTGTAAATCAAGATACATTTTTACTTCATAGTTTGTGAGTCAAGTTCAGGTGTTTATTCTAAGCACTCAGGAGCTGAAGTTATCAATTTGAGGGTAGCCCAGTTTATACTGTGAAGCCCTTTATGAACACTCTTCCCACCAAAAAAACAAACAGACTAAAAAAAACCCCACACTAAAATATTTTTTTTAAATTAAGAGGTACACCAAGATTCAGACCTGCACTGCATTGAGTTTCTCCTATGATCTTATGCGCCTTTAATCTGAGTTTCCTGGGGGGGAGGGGGCAATTAAGCAGAGTGGCTGGGAAAAAGTCAACTTCCAGGCTCCCATTGGTCCTGTTGAAGAAGTTTCTTCATGAGTGTGGGACTCATGAGCATTGCTTCTGCAAGTTTAACAAGGAAGAAAGACTCTAACGTGAGTTTTGCATCAGACCAGAGCCCTACATTAAGTTATAACAACACTCTTACCTTTGCATGGTTTTTGGTTTATTATTATAGTTTATTCTCTTGTCAGCTTGGTTAGGGCAAAGGTGACAGTTCTGAAAAATATGAATGCTTTAGCTTATATTTTATTTATTCTACATTGTAGTTTGCAGATTGTGGCATCATTTAAAATTGGGGAGATTTTTCAATTTCTGATTTCTTTAGAATTGATTATCAAATTCCAACTTGGCATATAGTGTGCACATCTAATGATGTCACTCAGGAAGCTGAGACAGGAGGATTTTATGTTCCAGATCATCCTGGACTACCTATGGAGTTCCAGGCTAGTTTGAACTGCATAGTGAGGAATCAAAACCAGACCTCAATTACTGAGGCTTGCTTGTGTCATTTAGTGAGGGCTTATTATCAGAAACATGTTTTTCTTGCTAGACATGTGCTGCCTGCTTATTGTCCACAGACCAGAATTCATGTGCATGCATATATGTATCAGCCTGCTCAGCCCTCCAGTGTCCCCAGAACCTCAGTTAAGGGATCTCAGCTGGCATTGTAAATGTGACTATGGTCTTTGATTCTTTCTGCTCTGTTGGAAGTGCAGGAGTACGCACTGAAATCCTATATTTTATGTTGCTGCTGAGCAGCATTCAGGCTCAGTTGAGTTGGACATCAATTCCAATTCTTTCCTGTCAAAATACTGGCCACCATTCCCTTTATAATCAGATAGAAGAATCAACTGAGAAAGCATAAATACTTGAGAAAACAAATGCAGCATTGCCAGGCCCTTACCCTCAGGCAATGGAGAACCAAGAAACAAGTGGGTCCATTTACAAATGAGCATAACAAATGTACGGTTCAGAGTTTGCTCTATTTAACAGCCCGATTGGCTTTCTGATATTTCTTTCTACTGTTACTTTTTTGAAAGACATTATCCAGGATGTAATAAAATTTCAAAGGAAATGCTGGGTTTTGAAATTGTTTGGCTTTATCACAAGAAGCCATATTTAGTGGGTGTCATAGTACGTAGCTGTCATCCCAGCACACTGGAGGCTGAGGCAGGTGGACAGTTTGGAGTCAGAATGAAATATGTAGTAGGACTTTGTAGGAAGGAATGAAGGGAAGGAGGAATGAAGAAGTAGAGGGAGGGAGAAAGATGTGTTTGTAGAAGGCTTTGGTTTATTATAGCTTATTATAATTTATTCTGAAATACATTTATATTTAAGATCTTTGTTCTGCAGTAAAAGTTACATTTGTGATAACTGTTTCTAAATTACCATTGTATATAGCTTATACATTCTCAAAATAGTTATTAAACTCTTTAGTTATGGAATTGGTCAGATTTTTATCTATAGGGAACACAGATACAAATTTTCAAACTCATTTGGAGACCCTGACTTTTTCAATTAGTTCAAATAGAAAATATTAAAATATAGCATCATCATTTCTATTATGTGGTACACTATTTATTTCTTTATCAGTTCATCCCACATAATCCTGTAGCATTTTAAATATTTAGGAAAAGTGTAAGCAACTAACAGGTGAGAAATTGAATTCAACAGTCTAGTCATTGCTTCCATGTAAGTGCCTACATTTAAAACTTGAGACTATATATGTAAGTTTGCTTCTGCTTTTGTTTTAGTAGATGAAACAGTTCTTCATATACCCTTTAACCTTGCTATGTAGCTGAGAAAGTCTGATTCTCCTGCTTACATCTCATGCATGTTAAGGTAAAGGCATATAACACCTTGCCTGCTTTATGTGGTGCTGGCCATAGAACCTGTGCCCTGTGCTTGGTAGGTGAGCACTCTACTATCTGAATTATAGCACCTCTCCTACAAGTCTTCTTAACCTTTTTCCATTAAAAAGTAGGACATAAATCATGCTTTGTTAATGGCTTTAATAAAACACTGAGCTGTTTTGATTTTTTTTTTTTTTTTACAACTTGTTCCTCTATTTGTCTCTATTTGGAGAGAATAAATCTCTCCATGGAGCACAATGGCAATGCATGAATCTGCCAAATGTTGGATAATGTCACACTGCAAACATGCTCATTGGTCATACATTTGGAGTTAGCTAATTCACTTGCATGTCTGTAGCTTGTCTAGCTAGTGATTGTCATGGGAATTACTTTAACTATATAAAGATGTGTTACATTTGTTTAATTGTGTGAAGATATATTGCCGTTTTACCTTGCCTGCTTAAGGCACCTGATTGGTCTAATAAAAAGTGGAATGGTTAATAGCTTGTCAGTACAAGAACAGACAGGGCTGGCAGGCAGAGAGAATAAACAGGAAGAGGAATCTATGCTCTGGAGAGAGGGGAGAGAGAGAGAGACAGAGACACAGACACAGAGACAGAGACACAGAGAGAGACACAGAGAGAAACAGTGTGGGCCAGCCGGGTGGACATGGAGAAAACAGTGACAGAAGAACATATAGAATGAAGGAAAGGTAAAAAGCCCCAAGGCAAACTGTAGATGAAGAGAAACAGGTTAATTTAGTTATAAGAGCTAGTGGGACAAGCATAAGGTAAGGCCAAACATTCATAACTGATAAGAAGTCTCCGTGTCATGGTTTAGGAGCTGGTTGGTGGCCCAAAAGAAAAAGTGTGGTACAGAAGATGATCTATGTTAGCTAAATTCATTCACATGTTTGTGGCTTGCCTGGCTGGTGATGGTCTAGGCTCATCTGGTCCACCATTCTTGGCTAAACTGACTTAGCTATCTATTTTCCAAATACATCTGACCCTCCAACAGTCTGGCCTAGGCACACTCTCATGCTGAGAGGAGACAGAGAAGCCAAGTAGATACTCCACTGTTTTGGGGGCCTCTCCAGGACTGTGTTGGCTGGTATTCCACTGGACAACTCAAAGAGCCAAGTAGCTCAGGCTGAGGCAGAAAGCACAGTTCAGGGACACCCACTGTAATATGACCTGGGCTCAGGCTCTCCATCTGTGTCATGTACCCAAGCCTGATGCCTGGTTCATGTCTGTATGGAGCTGAGTGGATTTCCCAGAACTAGAAAACTAAGCCCTTCTGAGGAGTTACATGATAGATCGTTAGCATACTGTTTTTCATTGGTACTTTTTAGTTTATTTTACATCTTTCTGTGTGGGAGAAAACCATAACTCCTTGGTTCTAGAATGGTCTCTGCGACTTTGATTAGAAACTCTTCTCATGTTAACATGTAGAAAGTTTCTGGCATTGTTGAAAAGGTGATACACATTGTGGCTTGTCATTTTGCTTAATGCTTGATGTTTTAGATTTTTAAAACTGAAGGAATAGTTCTAGTCTGCCCTAAAAGCTCCTCATGTTTCATTGGGGCCTTTGTCCATTTAATTGTTCATCTGTCATTTGTCAGACACATGTTGTTCAACCTTCAGGTGTGGAAAGATAATAAGAACTTTGTTTTTCTAATGCAAGGGATAAACAGACAGGGTTCGGGTGGTGTTTGAGTGGTTGGTAGTTATGTTCTCAGCCTTTAGGATGACTTGTTTGGACACTTCATTGTAACTTTCTTCTCTAACTGGAAAGATGAGCAGGTCCAACAAATAACACAAATATATATATAGGGGGAAAAATCAGTGATCTGAACATAGAATTCAATATTTGAAGTTTGACTTCAAATGGGAGAATCCTCTTAGGACTGTGGGAAAAATGTTTTCTTCTAAAGATCCATTTTCCCTTTCCTGCAGCCATTTGCCTCTACGGTAACCATTGGTGTGGAAGTATTGCAGTTTTGTTGGGGTAAATTGCATGAGTAATCGTCCCCCCAGCACTTGCTAAGTTGTTGCTTCCTGTTTTAATGGCTGTAATATATTTGTAAACATGTTTCTAACTTACTAGAAAACATGTTGGTTCCATCTCATTTATTCGCAGACAACTTACTGTCTGTTGAATCTTCTGCTTCTCTTTTTTTTCTAATGACTCCTTTGAAATATTATTTTAATGAACCCATGAAACACATCATTGTATTCTTTATATTGTGGTTGGACTGCTAATGAGACTCATCCATTAAGTAAATGGTTTTGTAGGCAATGCAAATGTAATAAATAAAGTTAGTCTGTGTGGCTTGGTACTTTCTTGCTGATGGGCATAACACATGCTGAGAAGGTAATGTTTCATGACCAGGACAGTTCAATTGGTAGGAAGATTGGGAATCTTCGCATGAAAAAAATAAAGAATTTCATAAAAGCATAACTGCAACTCTATTTTTTATTAATCAGGGGATAATATATTTTGACTTCAGATGTTCTAGTTCAAGAAGAAATGCCAATAGAAGAGATTAAGTATGCACATATCCATAGAAGATATGCATCTTTGTAAGTAGAGTGGAAAGAAAATATTTTGAAAATTCTGTCTCTCTCTGTCCTCTCTCTGTCTCTCTCTGTCTCTCTCTGTCTCTCTCCTCTCTCTCTCTCTCTCTCTCTCTCTCTCTCTCTCTCTCTCTCTCTCTCTGTGTGTGTGTGTGTGTGTGTGTGTGTGTGTATGTGTGTGTTGAGGGCAACCACGGCTAACAGTACCGACCTTGGACTTTATTTGGGTCCGGATCACTCTTCTATTGTTTGCTGCTGTATATTCCAGGATTCACTCCTCACTTTGCATCTCACTCCAGAAGCACTGAGGTTACAGATGTCTATAACTGCTGCTACAGCTGGATTTACATGAGTTCTGGGAATTTAAATTAGGGCCTTATGCTTTATACACTGAAGTCATCTCCCTGACCATGAAAATTAATATTTCTAAGAAAGCAATATTTACAAAATGCATAACATCAGAACACTGGACTTAGATCACTTTGATTTAGCACCAGTTTGAGTTTTGAGATTTCCTCACCATAGGGCAGGA
The DNA here is from genome assembly GCA_004025045.1 of Sigmodon hispidus. Taxonomy (NCBI): domain Eukaryota; kingdom Metazoa; phylum Chordata; class Mammalia; order Rodentia; family Cricetidae; genus Sigmodon; species Sigmodon hispidus. The sequence continues at coordinate 136,098 of PVIH01001142.1, read as the reverse complement.
TTGACATTAGAGTTTCCCACATCTTGTTCTGTGGGATGCTACTGTGACCCTCTGTGGTTCTTACCTTTCTGCCTCATTTGTAGAGAAACACTTGGAGCCCTTCAGTGTTCTGTTGATGGAAGCTACTGTGATTAGTTGCCTGTTTGTTGTTTTCACATCTACATTGGGCTGGTTCTGTTGGCTCTAGATCAGTAAAAAACGATCTGCTTGACTATGGTCGAGGATCCTGACTAAACTGGTGACATTGTTAGGTTCCCAGAGTAAGTAAAGGCCACACCATTAAGAACAAGAATACTGATTTATGGGCATTTTCTGAGGCATTTTCCAAGGCATGTCTGTCTGAACACAGACACAAGCTTAGGTGAGAACAGCCTCGGCTTCTCCTTTGCTGCAAACCCATTGGGGTTAGAATTTTTAGAACTGCCTTGAAAGAAAAGAAAAAGTTAGAGGAGAAGGACAGGAGATAGAGCTTTGCAGACAACACAACTCCCAGACAGCCTCTAACTCTGTAAGAAACATGCCTGTTCACAAATGACTGTCATGCCTCCATGGGAGAAAACTGATCATTAAAACAAAATTTAGCAACCACTGGAGAGAAGTCACGTAAAGCAAGAGACAGAAGTGAGACTTGACAGTATGTATTTGTCATCTTAACACTCAGACAGCAATCAGTCCGGGATGCAGAATGACACTGTTTCAAAACAACAAATACGCACATTCGTTGATGTTTCTCTTATCTGTGAAGCCAAGTACTTGATGTTTGTTGGTTGGTTTGTTTTGAGATTGAGGAATGTATAGTCTATGGTGACCTTTATCCCTCAATGTAGCCTAGGCTGACTTTGAACTTCTGACTCCTTTGCTTCTAGCATTCCTAAGGGCCCGGGTTTCAAGGATGCAATACTGAGCCTAGCCTTGTGCTTTATGTAGTACCGAGAATTGAACCCAGGACCTCAATGTATGCCAGGCAATCATTCTATTGACAAACAAAACCCATGCCCTGGCTATACTCTACTCTCACGGTATTTTAGATACTTGCTTCTGCATCATAGTTTTCAGAAAGACATTTTTCTTTTTTCAAAGCACCAGATTGAGAAGATCTTAGCATAGTTAATTTTTAAGTGAGATTCCACAGACCACTGGGTTTGGGAATCTTGCCATGTTTTCCTAGAAAAGTAGAGTCTACGAAGAAGGAAAAGATATTTGTCTGTCTTCCAACAGTCATTTGCTTTCTCTAAACCAACAAGAGGAACAATTCCTCTGTTATGCTCAACCTTGACTTGGGTACATCATTCTAGACCTTTGTTCAGGTCAGAAACTCACTGTTCCTATTCCTTGCCTCCCTAACATCATGTGATTTATCTATTTTTCTGTGAGATTGAGTAAAAACATGAGTAAACATACTTGTCCATGTCACCATAGACACTTAGTTCTCTTTCTCAACAAAGAAGAATGTTACTTAGATATTTACAGCCACCAGAGCTATTTTAAAAAGCTCCCATTGGCCATGAGATGCCGTGCAGTGGGTAGGGAAGGACCAGTGGTTCCCATAGCTCTCTTGTTATAACAGTTACCCTGATTTGGCAGTCAGTTCCCAACAGGAAGAAGTACAGGTCCAAAGGGATGTCTGTCAAGGATAGAGCGGTACTTCTACTGGTAATGTGCTTCTTGAGTGAATCAAATTATTTAAAATTCTTATTATATAGGGATGGGGTAAAGAATGTTCTTGAACTTGAGTAAAGCGTAATGTGTTAATATACTTCATTCTAGGGCATTTTGTGATATTTCAGCCAAGGAAAGTTAACTAATGATGAGGTCTTAAGTAATGTCTGGGACTTGCCTAGAAATGATTTTCAGATTGGAATTGAGGTGTAAGTAATACCATTCTCTATGCATTTCACTTTTTATGGTTAAAACACTAAAATGCAACTTTAAACTAGGTGCTGGTATAGTTTGATATCAATTTAACAGCAGGGTTAAAATGTAACTTTGAGTTATTTCTTTCATTTAAAAAATAGCATTGTAGATACTTATGAATCTAGACAAATTTTTCCTAACTTCCCTGACAAGCCACCAAGTTAACATGTTTTCCTCTCCCGTGTTGAAAGAATGCTAAAACGTCAGACCCTCTGCTATTTTTGCAGTTTCTCCTCACTCTTCCTGACTCTGACGGCTGCCTTTTACACTCAAGAAATAGCTTAACCTGAAATAATTTTTCGGGTGCACACGCATTGCCAAAGATACGGACTTGTGGGATTTATTTTCTGCTGTGCTGCCATGGGTGTGCTTCCCAATCTGTTCCAACACAAGGTAAGAGCATCCAGATGACACAGGGAGAAAATAGATGTAAAGTAGAAATAGTTCTGGCATCAGGTGCTTAAAGTTCACACTTAAGAATTGTTAGTAGTGTTAACATTTTTGAACACATCTCATCTTATGCACTTGCTAATCATTTAGCAGAACACATATACCACACACACACACACACACACACCACATATACCACACACATACATATACCACACATACATCACACACACATACACATATACCACATAAACACACACATACATCACACACACATACATTACACACACATACATCACACACACATACACCACACACACACATATACCACACACACACACACACACACATACACACACACTTTGCAAATAGTGAAATGTTAGTATAGGACAAGGAATGGAGAAGTGTTTGCATTTCCTGGTAGAACTGCCCTCTGTAAGTAAAAAACAGAAAAATGCACTTCACCAGGATGTTTCTAAAGTGATTAATTCGTTGTTAAAGAAATTATCCTGGAGATCTGCTAAGCCACTCAACAGTAATTTAAAGTTGGAACCTGCTAACAGTTCCCCGTCTGCTCCATTGATGTTGGCCAGCTCTGCTTGGAAAACTGTAGTTGTGGAGTTTGAAAGCAAAGTGCAAAATGCCATCCTTAAAACCTGGAGCTGTCACATTAAATTATGTCACATTTGGTGACAGGTTACAAGAGAAAGTGATGCAGGATTTTATGAACAGAAGCCACAGAAAGCTCACTCCATAGGATTCTAGGTGCCCACTGTTGTTGGAAGTTATTTGCAGAGCTCAGGGCTTTCACAAAGGAAGACAAAGCAAAAAAGGAGCACTTATTAGTATGGACAATTCTATCCAAAACTTGGACTGTAGATGGAGAAAATGATTTATTCTACCATAGGCAACAAGTTTCACATTGCAGTTTATATTAGCATAAAGAAAAAAGACATTATGAATTTGACTATGGAAATTATGACAGGGAGAACTGCTAAACTGCCAGGGGAATTAATAACTTACTAAGGACAGTATATCAAAGGCTCCTCTTTTTCCACTGTTGCAAATGAATCTTAATCACATGATGAGATGGGTGGGAGTTGTGTAGACACACCTCTCCTCCGACTGCACCACACCCTTCATTCTCCATAGGGCTGCCAGAGAGTATGTTTGTTGTAAGAAGCTTGTGTTTAGCTGCATACACATCACCTGCCTTTCTCTCAGCCCACTTTTGTCCCCATTCCTTTTCTTACAGACTTGCCACGAAATTTCAGAATTTAATAGAGGATAGAAAGTAACATCTCCTCACAAATTCCAGTATCACTATACTGGGTATTCTCAGCAAGGAGAGATTTAGATGGGGCCAATCAGTGGCTTATCCAGTATACTGAATTCCATTATGACAGACTATATAGAGGTATAATTAATTACAAAGTCAGATACATAAAATTATATGTATTCACTTGCTGGAATTTAATTTCTCATTTTAGAAACCCATGCTGTCAGATTAATTGAAGGATTTTTTAATATTATTTTATGAATTCTACTTCCATTTTCCCTGTGGCAATATGTGTTCTAGGTATGGAAAAGCATCAAATCTTGTCCCTGGTATCACTGTCCATTGTGGTATCCAGGATACAGGTGCCAGTTTTCTCATATCTGTCCATGTATTCAGTGGTCGCTGCTGTGGGTCTCCAAGTTGCTGCTGTCCACATAACCTCTGGTGCATGGAATTTCCATACTGTTCATGACTCTTATAGGGTGATGTGGTCTTGCTCTTGCTATCTTATGATGACTTGGGTGTGAATATGATGTTTATACACTAGTGAAATTAAATACCAGAAGATGATGTGGGGAAACATTGTAGCTACTACACAGAAAATTGACTTTGAGGACTGTAACCCATGTGAAAAAGCTTGGTACTGTGGCACTTACCTGTAATCCCAGCACAGGGCAAGAAAGGCAGATCCCTGAACTCATGGGCCAATCAGTCTAGTTTAGCTGGTTACTTCCAGACAAATGAGACATATTGGCTCAAAAGAGGCAAGCAAGTGTCCCTGGTGATGATACCAGAGACGATTTTTGATGTATACACACCCACATACACACACTGCACATATTCACACACATAACACATTTACACACACACACACACACACACACACACACACACACCCCATATGCATACACATACACATGCCCACACATACACACTCTAGTGTCCCCAAATGAATACACAGGCACATACATAGATGTGTAAACAGTCTTATCTTTTTGTTATTATTATTTGATTTTTCTCCTAGGGTTGGTGACCTAGGAAGGGACCAGGACTATTTTCTATGTAACATTTATTCTGCTGCTCATCCTTTGTTTAGGCTGTGCTGGACACTCATGCCATCTCTGTCCTTCCCTCTACTTCCAATCTCCAAAATATGGCTAGAGGGGTTGTTGGGGTATAGACAAGCCATGTTCTCAGTCACAATGTTCAATTGTGTTTTGTTTTGGAAAGTTGGACAACTCAGTTTATTTTCTGAAATATTAGGTGTTAAGCCACAAATGCTAGTGGACCCACTGGTTTTCTTTCTTGACATATTTCGCAGTTACCTCAGTGTGGTATAAGTGTCTGAATAACAGCTATGGACAAAAGAGGACAGAGCAGATCTGTGGAGGTGCCTCTTGGTTGTCATGGGAAACATACCTTCACTGATTTGCATTACCTTGTAGAGGGTACTACTCTTGTTTTCATGTGAAAAGCCAGGAGAGCTTAGTTCACTATATGTTAATATCAGCTTATAGGAAAACAGAGCAATTATTCTTCTCTGGTAAAATTCTCTGTGAAAAATAAATAAAAATAAAAGGGATGATGCGGAACTTCTTGGGTTGCCCAAGGGATCTTGTAAATATCACTTACTTAAGAAGCTAATAAAAGTGAGCATATTCCCATTTTTCTCCTTAATTCTTTTAACTTCTTCAGGTAAAATGGAATTTGTATAATTATCAATTTCAAATGCTACCAGCTGGTATTATTTCTTTCTCTAAGTTGTAGTATGATTGTTGACTTGTCTGTTGTAGAGAATTATTTTAAGGTATGTTACTTTTGTTTATGTTGCATTTGTTTAACTCTGTGAAGCTGTGTTACTTGCCTGTCTAAAATACCTGTTGGTCTAATAAAGAACCGAATGGCCAATAGCTAGGCAGGAGAAAGGATAGCCACGGCTGGCATGCAGAGAGAACATATAGAAGGAAAAATCAGGGAGGAATGAGAAGTAGCCAGAGAAGGAAGAGGACTGCCAGGCCAGCCAGCCAGCTACACAGCAGCCACAGTGTAAAAAACAAAGAAAGATATACAGCAATTGAAAAGGAAAAGCTCAGAGGCAAAAGATAGATGGGATAATTTAAAGTTAAGGAAAGCTAGCAAGAAACAAGCCAAGGCCCTGCATTTATAATTAAGAATAAGCCTCCATGTGCAATTAAGAGCTGTGGTGAGCCCCCTAAAAGAGCAAAACAAACAACAATATTTGTTCTTCAAAGCTACACTTGGATCTTCTAAATTTCCTTTTTTATTGTTGTCCACATTGTCTTCAAGTCTTGACATTTGAGAGGAATAGACAAGCTGTCCTTTAAAGAACCCATTTAACTCATCTTGCTATAGCTCTGATGGGATACCCAGGCTGTCAGGAGGACACCATAAGACTACACACTCCAATTGCTCCCTAACTGGCTGTGGCTTGGCTTTAGGACACTACAAAAGCTATGTGCACTTAGAAGAAACTTTGGATTCTGATCATTTTTAGTCTGTGAATGTGCGGTATGAGTGAACTGTCTTGTGATGCAAGGTACAGGCAGTAAGCTTGGCTCCCAGAAACAACTGGTACTGTGTAGTCAGCTGTGTTGTTAATGACCTGTAATGCTTAGTAGGTTATGTGTCTTTAATGCACTGCCATCTGGGATCCTTTCAACTTACAATGGATTTATGTGGTATACAGCTTTATCATAAATCACAGGAGCATCTGCACTTAGAAATACTTACAACCCCATGCCATGTATATTATACAGCAATAAATATTTTTTAAAATCAGCTGGGAGTAGAGCATAGTGATACATTTTATGTATACATTGTGTGATGCCCTGGGTTTGATTCTGAACACTGAGAAGAAAAATTAGAATTCATTTTCCAAATATCAAGTCCTCACAAACTGAAGGGAAGGCTCATATGGTGTTCTTGCTTATCTTTCTAGTGCCTGTCTCATCCTGTTGAGAGATCAGTTGTCTGCATTGCTATACAAAGAGCTATTTCTACTCTTTAAATTTTGCTGATGCAATTTCTTATTCAGTAACTAGTGAGAGCTGTGCTGCATGTCAGAGACTGGCGCAGCAGCTATTCACTAGACTTCTTACAACCTTTGCCCGCTGCTCTCTAAGATTCAGAGGTGTGGGATATCACTTTAACCCACTGTGATGAAGATGTAAGCCTAACTCCAGAGTTTGGAAAGGACTGGTACGCCTTATTAAACAACTGGACTGAGACATCTTTCTCCATCTAGGAAGAAAATGTCTGGAAAATTGGATAACAATAAATGAATGACATGTTATTTCCAATGTATGGATACTCACAGAATCTATAATGTACTGGAGACTTTTGTAGATGATTATAACTTATAAAAGAAGGTATTTCTTCCATTTGATTAATTATCCAGAGATCTCAGCTTTTGTCCTGGGTGGACAAGCTTCAACAGAGTTCATGTATCTCAGGGCTTAAAACACACTGTTGAAGTTGAGTATATTTTAATTACTCTATTTTAAAACGCAACACAATACTTCAAAATGTTTTTAAAAATTACTTACTCTTACAAAAGAAAACAAGCCTTAATACATGACTTACAAACTACCGTGGTGTGTGGACATAGCCAGCTCAAAACAACACAAGTGCATTGTGAAATAAAAGCAAATATTCTCTCTCAATAACTGAGTAATTATCCACAGTCCATCCTTGTGAGTGTTTTGACATTTTGCTTAAAATATTCTCCAGTGATTTCTTTTGTATGCACTTCATCTTTTTAGCTAGGCAATCTATTGTTTGAAGTTCCCATTTGTCCTTGGCCTTGGTCTCTTAAAAGCAAGGAATAGCCATTTGCCTGGGGAGTGCAAAAATGGCTGAAGTTAGGCATGGGTTGAAGAGTATAGAGTTTGTTGATTCTGGTTGTAGAAATATAAGAAGAGTCTATGTGCAGAGTCCCGGAGAAGCTCACATGTATCCTTCTACCTTCAAATTCACATAAACATGTAGATTCACTTGCACCTTAAATTGCAGATCTCTCTCCACATATGGGTGCTTTACCTAGTCTTTGGTAATGATTTGAGTATATTTAGGAATATCAGGTTTTAGCAGGTCAGTGGTGGCATACATATTTAATTCTAGAACTTGTGAGTCGGAGACAGGCAGATCTTTGTGCTTTTGAGGCCATACTGGCCTACAGAGTGGGTCCCAGGACAGCTTGGCTGTTCCACAGAGAAACCCTATCCAGGGGAGTAGGGGGGGGGTGGTGCGAGTGGGGGTGCAGAATATGGAGTTTAGCTACAGCAATCACATGTCTGTGTGATAATCTTTCCATTGCCTTCATTGATATGCAGGAACAAGTGAACTCAGACAACAGAACTTTTAGAGAAAAACCCTAAACAGCCCCTGCAAAAGATCTGAAGAGTAAAGAACCTGTGTCAGAGCATAAATTGACATGTTTGCATTTGAAATCAAACCAGAGGTGTCAAAACCCATCTGTTTAGTCACAGTTTCAGTGAGTGATTGGCAACTTTCAGAGTCTCCTCTTTTGGGAACAGGGAGAATTCGGAACCTTTATATATTCTTTTATACTTGAAAGTCTACAGTGCTCCAGGGGAACACTAAGGCTGAACTTGAGTAGCAGCACAGCAAGGGGATGGCCTGCTCTGATTCCTCTGAGCCTGCTTTGTACAAGGTTCTCGAAACAAAAGGCCCAAGCAAGATTCTGCACACACATCTGCTTGGAAGCAGGCTAGTTAATTCCGTCATTGGAGTTTTGATTCACAGCTGTGAGAAGCAGGAATTCCACTTGTCATGTTGGCTGCAAATATTTTCCTTGGCAGATGGGTTTTCTTTCTTTCTTTCTTTTTTTTTTTTTTCTGAGGAATGGAATCAGATGGAGAGGGTAAATGGAGTGAGGAGCGGGTTTGATTGTCCTCAGTCTTTGTGACACAGCTCTGAGGTGTTGAGAGTTCATGTCAACAAGAGGCATGTGAGTAGGGAATGAGTGTGAGGGTACAGTCCCTGGGACTTGGGAAGGTGGCATCTTCCATGGGTTATGCTGGGTGAAAACTAGAAACGAATGTAATTCCATTAAGGTTGTTCCCTGTTTTTGATGTGTATCAGACATACATTAATGAAAGGCTATGAGGTCAAAATGAGATTTGCAGAGCCAGGTCGCTTTTAAATGCTGAGATTGAAATTTGGAAAGAAAGGAGAGGAGGAGGAGGGGAGCAAAAGAGGAAGGGACAAAAAGAAGGAAAGGAGGAAGAGAGGCAGGCAGGCAGGCAGGCAGGCAGGCAGGCAGGCAGGCAGGCAGGCAGGCAGGCAGGCTAAAATTAAAAGAAAAATGTGGAGACAGGAGAGCAGAGCACTTCTCTTTTCATATGTAAATGTATACATTTGTATATGTATTAAACATATGCTTTTTCCACAGAACCATGCATATATCATAACAAGACCATGTGTACATATTTATAAATGTATGTATAACATAAGTAGCAAATACAGGTATGTGTCTGTGGGTCTGCCATGAGTGTGGAGTACAGAAGAAGAGCAGAGTGTTCTCTGTTTCCTTTCTACCAAGTTGGGGAAGGATTTATTGTTGTCTCCACCTCAGAGAAAAGGACACTAGGGGCATATAGCCCTTAGTGGTATTTTGTTGTTTGGGGCAGGTTCTGTAATACGTGGTCTCAAAGATGTTCTCATCAGTTATCCACCAGGCATCAGAGGCCTCTGTTATGTGTTGTAGATTCCCATGTTTACTAAAACTGTTCAGAGACATTCAGAAAATAGTATGTGCTCTGTCTTTAGTGCCATTGAAATATCTAGAAACTTGAAGCTTATATGTGATTGCTATGTTTTCTGAACTCATTTTCAAAAACCAACATGTGATAAAAATATTTTCTGTCATTTCCAGGCATAAGAAACAATCTGTATGTATTTGGGTTTTTAAGATAGTCAAGCTTCTAAATATTTTGATTAATTTATGGAGACTAACATTTAGCTACACAATTCATTGGGTAAAATCATACACTATTGGCTTCTAGTGTGTAAGAATTTAGATAATATTGAATGATTGAACAACTCTCCTGTTGGAGTGGAATATGGTGGAATTCTAGACATTTCCTGTGATTAATCTTATTAATGTAGCATATACTTGTGTTTTTCTTTCTTAAAATGTTTCTAGAAAATACATTGCATCCTGTCTCCCAGTGAATCTTGGGAATGATACTTCTTTCCAGGGATCCTCACAAATGGAAGGAAATAACTATTTTGAAAACTTGTCTTGCAAATGAAAAATTCAGTATTTGATTTTTTCTTTTCTTAGCATACCAGGTGAGATTGCCTGGGCTTGGCAATAATATGTGATTCCATACTGTGGGCTAGACTGCAGTGCCTTTGCAGTATCCCAAGTCTGGTTGTATAGTGTCCAGGAATACACGCTGTTTTGTCTATGATGTCTTTAAACATTGTAGACCTTATGGCCTGTTCTTTTCCAATTCTGAGGTGTTTGGAAATCGATCTCATGCCATCTCCAAGAAAGCCTTTAATGTATCTCTTTCATTTCAATATTCTCTGGCAGCATCATAACCTGAACTTGTCAGAGCCTCTTGTTGATAGAGAATACACACAGTGAATAGTAACAATTTGTCCTCTATGGAGGCAATGTATGGGAGATAAGGGATGTTGGTGGCATTTTTGCCATAGTTTTGAGATATTTTGCTTGAGTTATAATTGCTTGTACACATATGGCCAAAATGTCTACAGCACTCTTAAATAGCAAAGAGCAGCAGAGAAAAATTGATTGACCTAGTTGTATAGACACATGCTTGTCATCTCTGCTCTTCGAAGGCTAAGGCAGGAGAGGTGCCACAATTTGGAGTCTAGAACTAGGCTATCATGTGACTGACACCTATTCTCAAACAAAGCAATTAATAACATTTTAAATACTGGGGACAAAAGGATCATGATTGCATCATTAAGTATTCCTTCATCCAGAAATTATATGCATCAAAATTATTTAACATTATCTTCCTTAAGCTTTGAAAATGAGGAGACTTTGGCAGAGCACTGTTTCAGGACTAGTGACAAGCAGTCAGCTAGAAAGCAAGCTTACCTGGTTATGAGTCTTAGAGTACCCAGTGAAGCACAGCTTACATTAATGTCAAGCATGTGGGAAAACCCAGGGTGTATTCCTTTCTTTCATGACTGAATGCTAGTACTTGGTGATTTGTGAAAAAATAGACTCCTGCTTGTATAGGCCAACAGTTGTATTACATAATAATCAGTATGACAGAAAGCATATACTTTTCACATCTTTTGTGTGATCTGTCAGATTATATCCTAGGTTAACCTGAGAGTGTTTTACTGAGAAAAATATAATTAGCAATTTAACACACTCAAACATAAAATTACATAGAACAGCGAGAACACTATTCTTCAAAAGTTCTATATCAGAACCATTAAATAGAAATAGAATGCAAGTCATATAGAACTTAATTTTTTTAGAGGCCACAATAAAAACTAAAAGAAATTAGAATTAAATTTAATGTATTCAATCTATTAATCTAACATATTTAATATGTAATTAATTTAAAAGGTTAATAAAATAGCTTGTGTTCTTTTTGACTGTGATTACTCTTTGAAATCCAAGGTGCCTTTTATTCCCGAGGATCTGATTTAGAATAGCAATCAAGGGCAGAGTAATTCCATGTAGTTCATGATGATGCTATTGGACAGTGTATAGTCTAGATACTTCTTAGGCACAGTGAATCGTGTTTTAATTTCTAGATTTGTTTGCCAAAAATAAAATTCCTGAGCCCTTGTCATACTCTGTGGATAATCCCTATCCATGGCAGTTGTGATTCATTTAAAGTTTGTTCAGAGTTTTGGTAAAATTCAAAGTTTTATAGGTTCTGACAACATCTGAAGACATTTGAATATTTTAGCCATTATATATTTTCAAATATTTAAACCATAAAATGTCTATTTTCTGGTTACACTCTGCTTTACACTCTTTTCCTTTACTAACCATAGATTTTCTCATATGAATAACCTTATTTTGTTATTTTGTTCTTAAAGCCAACTTTTAAAAACTTAAGCAAAAATTTTTATACATATGTTATTTGTTTGTAAATAGATTATAAGTGTGTGTGTGTGTGTGTGTGTGTGTGTGTGTGTGGTGTGTAGTTTGGGTGATGAAGGTTTTATTAATTGTCAAGGTCATCTTAGTCTCCTGGCGTTCCTGAGTCTTCTTCTTCAGCTTCTCAAGCAGCTAGGGCTAGAGATGCATGCCTGCATGCCACCATGCCTGGCCACACTGCAAAGAATTAAAAACCAAGTAATTATAGTATAGTTCACTTTGCTTGGTAGTTTTGATCATCATCAAATGTAATTTTACTTTATCTAGTAATTCTGCCAGTAAATTCATATTTTTTAAATCATGATTTTTAGTCACATTACTTAAGATTAGGTTCACTTATAAATTATTTTTTTAAAAGTTTTTAATCTTCTTTTATTCTCAGCATAATATTTTTATTGATTATATAGGAGTTTCATATAATACACCCTGATCACATTTACTTCCTCATCTCCTAGACCCTCTTCTCCTTTGTAAACTCCCCCAAAGGAAATAAGAAAATCAAAAAATCCCAAGTTCAATTTGTGTTTTCCACATACTCACTTGCATATGGTTTTTAAAAAAGAAAAACCAGAACCAACCAAACAAAAATCTTTATAGTATAATCACACAATCACTTGCATGTTTGCAGTAAAAAATACATGCCAGCAATATCTCAATAGTCAGCTGGCATAATCAATTTAAAGTTAAATTTATTTATTTGTGTGTGTGTGTGTGTGTGTGTGTGTATGTGTGTGTGTGTGTGTGTGTGTACAATTTGTGGGATTTGATTTTCTTTTTTGCACCTTGGGAGTTCAAGATATCAAAGTCAGGTCATCAAGTTTGTGACTTGGGAGCACATTCTTTTACCTTCTGAGCCATTGTGGTGTCTCTGATCATAGTCCACATAAGTGTGGACTGAAATTCATGCACAGCTTACTGGTTCCCTTAAAACGTGTATTTCTTTACATAGTGTGTGGTTTCTGAAGACTTTGTTGTATTACTAGGTATTTGAATCTTGATTTTGTTACTTTCAAAATCTCTCAGCCTAGTTTGCCTTTGAAAATAAATGACACAGCCTTGAAGAGATTTGGCACTCAGTAATTAGTGTTTAGTTGATAGAAGTTCAGGGAACTTCTGAGTCTAAATCACACAGTCAAGATTTGCTCAGACAAACTGCATAGAATTATGATGATAGGAACTGTATATTTAGACCTGCAGAATACTGGATGAAATAGAGCAAGTATATGTTATACATCTGTTACATTTTTCTTTTTAAATTTTCTATAATTTGGAGAAATTTTATAACAACTAAAGAAGCTTTAACAGTTAAATTGGTTGGAAATAAAGGAGCTGTTCTTTTATTAGAAGAAATTATATGAGCTGTTTCAGCAATATTCCTTTCTATAAGTTTGTAGTATAAACTAAATGTGTCTCCTTCTTGTACTCCATTAGGAGCAAGGAATGTATGGTTTCTTTGGGAAATAGCTGAATGGTTTATATCTCAAATGATACCTTTGTTTCCCCCTCTTGACTCATGGGAAAGTAAGAGTACAATTAAATTGATTTTAAATCACATTTAGCATTATGTATTGATTAGATACAAGTGCTCTGAAGCAAATGTCACATTGTTCAGCTCCAAAAAGCATCTATATCGGATAACAGAAGCAATATGAGCTTTCATTTCTGTTAAGTAATTCAACTGATGTTATAAGTCATGAGAGTGAGAGTTGCGTGGCTAGCAAATGGCTTCCAAACCTTGTTAGTGAAATGCAGCCTTCAATTCAGTTTATTAGCTTGTTCCTTACTCTCATTTATATTTTATTACCATGGAACACAGTCATAGGATCCTGGAAATGGAGTTTTTGTTAAATAAATTGTTCCTAAACTTTCTGTAGTCTTTTGTTAAATGCTGTCCAGGAGCAAACATACTGTCAGCCAAAGCAGGTTCTGAGATAAGGGAGGTAAAATCCTCCAGTGATCTGGCACTGATGGGGATTCAGCTTCTCTAACTTTATCTCTGTCATTTTAATTTGTGGGGAACAAATTTTTGGTTGTGCTGGAGAGTCCAAGAATGGCCTAAAGGAGTGGAGTTTGGAATGGTAAAGTATTATGTTGTTAAAAATAAAACGTCTTCTCAGTAAAGTTTTTTGGTGTTTATCTGTTTGTTTAGGCTGGAAATTGTCCAGAAGGCCAGAATCAATGGACAGATCATACTGGAAGTGTACATGGACATCCATCCTAGCCTTTTGTGATTATGAGACTTTATAGTGAGCCTGTTCAAACCAGTTTAGATCATCTTCTGGGGAAAACAATGCCCCCGCTTGGCTTCATTACTTTCTGTCTTCGCTCTGCCCTTGGCCACTCAGCTTTTCCTTTCATCAATTTCTCCCTCTAATGGTACCATATATTCATTGCCCTCCATCGCAGATACTCTAGTCTAACATGTCACATACCTAGGCCTGGGAGTTCAGTGACCTAGCAAATGCTGAAAAGGCAGCATCCCTTTTTTTTAATGTACACAGACATGACATTTAGGCTGTCTGAGTTAAAATTCTAACAATACAGTAGCCTGAAGATTATAGATAATCCTATGAACCTCTCTGAGACTGTCCACTCACCTCTAGAATGGGGTGACAGTGGGACATGCTTCCCAAGTCCAGTGTGGGTACCAAGTGAATAAATACATATAATGTGCCAAGATGGTACCAGATACACAGCAGCTAAAGCAGTAAGAAGAAACCATCCAGTGGGGCTGTTCTGCTTTAGATTTCCTTCCTGGAAACATTACCCATGTTTGTGTTTGTTATAAATAACTGTTGAGAGGGACCAGAGTATTCAGAATACTTGCAACTTAATGTGAGAATCATATGGTAAAATATTTTTTAGTGATACTTCTCTATTAGTGAATTAGAAGTGAGGAAGATGCCACAAAGGCCTGCTACCCCAAGATAGTCATCAAAGGGAAAGCATGGAAATTGTTTGTGATTTGAATTGTTACACCCACAAGCACAGATGAGCCTATGTCTCTCATCATAAGGTGGTTGTCATGATGGGTGCGAAGATAGATCTGTATACAGGGATTAGAGTGGAATGTGTGAAGTGTGGAACTTGCTCTTTAGGATTGTATTGCTAGGCTCTCCTATGGAAGGAAAGAGAAATCGAGGAAGCAAAGTCAACCAGCAGCCAGCTACTCTGGCCAGTGAATAATGGAAGAAATTCTAGGCAGGATGAATGAGCAGCATGTGGCAAGACCTAGACTGATGGAGTTTGTCACCTGTGTCTCCAAGAGTGGCTTGAGCACCACAGAGGGAGCCATAGCTGTGGATGCATTCAACTTAGAATCTTCCAGCTCCTTCCGATTCATGCTGAGATATCCACAGGATACTGGCCAAACTGAGAAGCTTAGGGGATTTCAGAGAGAACAAGTTGTCACATCTCTATACCAGAAGCTGAACTCTGGCTGTCTGATGGCCAAGTGATGTGAGTTTGGGATCTTTACAGCCTTGTGGTGTTTCTTTAGCCTAAAGACATATATAGTTGACACTTGGCAGTAGGTGGTAAGACATCATTATAACAGGTATAAGATTGTACAGTCCAGCTCTGTGGGCTACTAAATCAAGATGGATATTGATGTGTTTCCAATCTTTTGCTTCTGTAAAGAACACAGTAGCACACAAAACATATATATATATATCTTTTAGGCACTTGTCCAATTATTTTCTTAGGATAAATTCTCAGAATTGGATTTGTTGTTTTAGAACTACTGGTATATATACACATACATAGTCCCAGGGGGATTTGGATGCCTGTGAAAATGATAGATAAACAGTTACTGAGTTTTATGGTGGAGCTGAGAGTTCAAATGTAGAAACACAGTATGCAGTGAGCAGTCATGCCTGGGCAGACACACATGTCTAATTTTCCTTTTTGGGCTTCTTTATACCACCTCCCCATCTCTCCACTGGTTGCTGAAAGAGTCAACTGGATGATTCCCTAAGACTGACAGTGTTTGTCTATAATGACAAGTGCTTGACTGTCGCAGCCGATGATGAGAGGCCCGAGGGAGCCATCACCACCCACTTGAGAGAGATCTGCGAAGGTTTTATGACCCGTTTGAATCCTGATCAAGCATCTCTGTCTTGACCCCAAGGGAACCAATTTTGTGGAATACTTGCTCTGTCAGTCTGAACAATGTGCTTAGAATTTCTGAGAAAACTAGGAGCTCAGTTGTTTGTAAAACACATAGAGAATTATCAGGAAGACCTGGAAATGGGAATATTCCCTCGATTTTAAAGCTATGCTGGATAAATGCCTCAATTTTATCAACAGAACCAGTATCCAATATGTTAGCTTATAGCATTCAGCTGTAAGTAATTATTTGGACAGTAGATTTTAAGATTTTTATCTTTAATTAAATGATTTTATATCTTTCTTTTTTGTGCCTTGTCCATAATAGCTATACTGCTTATCATATAAAATGCAAATATGTTTAAAGACAAGCATTATTCATTAGCAATTCAGAAGTGTGAGTGTGTCTAGTACTCTGAGTTATTTAAATTGTATATGTGTGGGGGGAGCAAGCAATGTTTGAGAGGTAGGATTAAGCTGGGTCATAAAGAGGAGTGTTGTGAGCACATCTTTGTAATCATTGTTCTTTGCTCAGAGACTATTGATCATCGTCAGAAATACAGATGACTATCAAGGTTCTGTGCCTTCTGCAGCTGGCTACCCACCTTACTTCATGTGCATCCAAATTCATTTCCCAGCCTTCTGACTGTTACATTGTTAAAAGAGAGGTGATACCAGCAGCTAGGCTGAGGTCATGACTACAGGTGGCAGCCTTGTTAGGCTAAGAAGAAATCAATACCCACTATTTGCTTTTCTCTTTGCCCATAAAAATGGGCATGTTAGAATCCCTCAGTCATGATGGAGTTGCCATGAGGCTGTTTTGGCTATTTATACAAGCTAATGGCTAAAATCCCAGCCACAGGACAATGCCCCCCTCAACACATCACTATAGTGAAATGGTTAGTAAAACTAAAAGAAAAGAATTGTAGGAACTTGTATATAAGTAGATGCACTAAATGCCAATACTGTATGTTGAAAGATGTATTCTTCTAATTTGAAAGGAACAACTATTTGTCATTTTTTTGTCCTTGAGCTGGCGCTCGCCTAATTAAATACATATGAAATTCAAAAGGTTTTATTCTAAGGCCAGTAATTTTCCTGGGTTGTTTTTAAAGTTGATGAGCTGAAAGAAATATCCTGAGCAGCTAAGGGATGGATTCTTCTATTGTGCACTGAGGTCCTGAATTGACTATTCACACAATGCTTATTTGTCAATGTGTTACCTTCTAATTTGAAAATTACAGGCTCTGTTTTCCATTTAATTGTGATTCTCCAGATAATACTGGCACCATTAAAAAATTATAACTGTTACCTGAGTGTAGAAAACTGCCCTTGTAAAAAGCGTTGGCATAAATTACAACACAGCTTTGATTTGGGGTGGGTCCTGGTGTGTGGGTGCAGCATGAGGTAATGTGACTCAGTGATTGGTGGGACTTTTTGTGATCTCTTCTGAGACATGTACCTTGTACTCAGACTGGTTTTCTCCTGATCTTAACTGGTCAATGTTTAAAGTTTTACAGCATTTAATTTGTGTGTGTGTGTGTGTGTGTGTGTGTGTGTGTGTGTGTGTGTGTGTGTGTACATGTACCATGCTCTGTGTACAGAAACTGGTTAGATTTTGTTAGTCCTTCTACCATCTGTGTCCTGGGGGCTGTGGCCATCAGGCTTGACAGCTAATGTCCTAAGCTTCCTACCATGCCACAGTCACCAGCCTCCCTGTCACCACCTCCTCCTGCCTTGCTTCTGTGGCTCTCTCCCTCTTCTGTCTTGTGGATTGCAGTGCCCACACCTTTTGGATGTCAGATTGAGTAATATGGGGTCTGGAAAGAAAATTAGAGAATCAGAGCCAGGAGAGCTTTTCCTGTCCCTTCTAGTGAGGTCCCCCATACACAGTGACTGTGACCTCTCTCTGCACCAGCCCCTACTGGTCACAGCACAATAGAGCACAGCCCTGCCAGTCCTTTGAAGGAGACCTGGGGATACAGTAACTTCTTGCTATTGCTCCCTGACTGACTTCCTGTTGCTTCCTGTTGTGAAATCCTCTGTTAAAAAAATCTTTTTTTTCACATTCTCTTCTTTGGAACCATCTAAATTAGGCTGAATTTCCTCTGAGACCTTAATACAATATGACTGGCTATTCAGCCAGCCCACAGCAGTTGGTCTTAAGCTGGGATATGCTTTAAAATTACATATTTAACCATAACCTCCTTGAGCTCAAAAGTAAGGGCCAAGTATCTGCATTAAAAAAAATCAAAACAAAACAAAACAAAAACCACAAAAACCCTAGGCAAAGGGCCCAGGCTTTTGCAGAAGTTGGTGTATTGAGAGCTATGCAAATACCACCCTTCTGAAGCAGGGTCAAGTTATTTTTCTGTGGTCTTAGGGTTTCTCCACATGTTAAATGAACATTGAGTGTACTTATACATAAATCCAACTGGGTTGTTGGTTCACCTTTACAGAGACTCTCCTCAGTCATTTAGGAAAACTGTACTTTTTCATCCACTTGGCTTTAGAATTACTATGTATCTGTTACAGGAAGGCAAGTGGAAGTGTTTCAAGTGATAAATATAGGATCTAGCTGGTTTGAGTTGTCATACGCATTTCTAATATTAAATATTTATTCAGTACCTGCCATAAGCAGGGAACCGTTTAGATTAAGTTTAACAATTCCACTCCTGGGTCAGATATGGTCCTCTGTTATGTTTGGAAATAAAGTGTAGCTGAAAGATGACAGTACCTATTCATTTACATATTGTCCAGCATTGTTGTAACCTCTCTTGTGTCAGAGCTAAAACAGAGGTTGTATGGCTTACAAAATCTAAAATATCTATTGTGTGGCACATTGCTGATAAAGGGGACAGACCCTTGGGCTAGATCCTGGGAGGATATTGGCAAATAAGGTGGGGACCATCCATCATCCATGGCTGGGACCCAGCAGTGAACAAACATCCTAACCACCTTTGTGGAACACTTTTCCTGTAGTGGAGAGAAAATGATGTAAAGGAGATCAAACAAACAAACAAAAAAAAAAAAAACACATTGCCTTGTAGAGTGGTAAAGTCTAGGGAGAAAAATGACCCAAAGAAGAAGCATAGGAAACACTCCAGCTGGGGTTTCTGGAAACCACCTGCACAAGAAAGCTTTCTGTCTAGTCCTGACTCACCTCTGCTCTCCTTTAATTCATATAGAATTTTCTGAATTGAAATCTGAAATATCTAAAGAGTAGGCTTTCTTTTATCTTTCTATTATCTCAGTATACCTGTGAAAGAATACCAGGGAAAATCATAGCGTTGTCAGATTATTCTTTCAGAAACATGCCTTACATTGTTTTTTGTTTTTTGTTTTTTATCTTTTTTATTTCTGTTGCTTTGACAAATTCCATAACTTAAACCTAGTTGGAGAAGAAAGGATTATGTGGCTTGTACTTCCTGTTGACAATCCCTTACTAAGAGAAGTCAGGGCTGGAAGTTGGAGGGAAGGGTCATGCAAGAAAATTGTTTCCTGCCTGCCTCTCTGGCTCACTGTTACAGCTTTCCTAGGAAACTTAACACCTCAGGTAGGCTGGCTCCTCATCCATCAAGTAACAATAAACAATGCCCCATAGACACCATCACAGGCCTCACATAGAGCATCACTACAGGCCAATTTATTTAAAGCAGTTATTGATCACGTGGGGATCCTTTCTCCCAGGTGACTCTAGATTCTGTCAAGTTGACAAACAAACAAACAAACAAAAACTAATCAAGAAACTTTTCCACAAAGGCAACTGTGGGTCACAATATACAAGGACATTTTGGTACACTTTGTGTTCTGTCAGTGGGTGACTAATACAGATAATTCTGGAAAGGAAAGATAATTTTATTTTAAAAATTGTGTATCTTGTAAACATCATTTATTGTGAGGTATGGCTGGTATGTTTATGGCTTGTGCTTGGCTGAACTTATCAGTTCCTCAGGGTCAGGTTCTTACCTGTATTTTATTAGTGATAGGAAGTGCCCTTAGGTCACATTTGCATGTAGTTCCCCATTGACTGCAAAATAAGTGGAAGTGTACTCTCATGTGGCTGATAATTACATACATTTGGAAACGTTTCAAGAGCTATTCCATAGTTCAGAAAGTAAGTACATTCAATGAAAGTATAACATGTTATCAAGGGAAAGCAAATCTGTCCCATCTCTTCCACTGCAGTAAATGCCCTGTACAGTGAGCACAGGGCACGGAGCCAATCTCCTCACAAGAGTCCAATACAGTTTGATTCTGTATTGTTAATCTCCTTGTTGCCTAGGTATTTTGCATTTAAAATTTCTTTTACTACTGGAGATTTAGCCTCATATCTACATTATTATTTTATTCACCAAAACCTGTATTAGATTCAAAATAAAAATACATTTTTAGCAACAGAATTACTTTAGAGAAGAAAACTGAGAAAAAACTCAAGGCATTTTTATATGCTAGATTACTGCTCTGCAGATCTCATTAATAAGATTTCTACAAGAATGAATTTAAAATAAAATATTCTCACTGCGGGAAAAATGTATCTCAAAATTTTGAATGTTATATTGTGGTTATAGATATGTAAGAAAGCCACTTTAAATATATCAGATTTTA
>PVIH01001142.1:20657-113157 GCA_004025045.1 Sigmodon hispidus | reverse complement strand
TGTGTAATCTTAGAAAAGTCACTGCATCTGTCCTTAGACTTATCATGAATAAAACAATAGGGTTAGGTAATGTCATGTTCAAGTTGGCCTGCAAGGTCAAGGAGTTAATTGTTCCTTTGTGTTTGTTGGTTTATACCTTAATTTGACATAATTATCTACCTTTCCTCATGATCTTGTTAATAAGATGCCACACTGGGTGACATGTGTAAAAGTACCTTAACCTTCTAGGGGGTCCATGCACTACAGACATTTGTAATGGACTGTGCTTAATAAATACATTTCTGGAGTAATGCTCTCAAGGGTCTCTTGAAGCACAAACACCAAAATTTCTTCACTGTAGGTGGGCAACATAATCACTGCTATGCTGGAACCAATAAAATCTTAATAAAACAAAATAAAACAAAACAGTATGAAAAGCTCATGAGAACCTGCGTGTTGATGGAGTCCTAGCACTTGGGAGGCTGAAATAGGAGGACTGAAACTTGGACAACAGCTTAGGTTACATAGCAAGAGCACACTTCAAAATGCTGGGAAAATAAAGAAAGAAAAGGAAAGAAAGAAAGAAAGAAAGAAGAAAGAAAGGAAGGAAGAGAAATGGAAGGAGGGAGGGAGGGAGGGAGGGAGGGAGGGGAGAAGCCAACCAGACAAGGACAGCAGTGATTTTGAGGCTGGAGAGAAAGCTGCTTTCAGTAAAGAACATAGAGTGAAAGCTTGAGTGCCTGATTGTGGATCCTGGATCCCATTTTGGAAGCAGATGCCTTTGCGTACACCTATAATCTCTGAAGTGAGGAAGCAGAGAAAGAAGATTTCTGAGAGTTAATAGCCAGGCAGTCCAATTGAGTGGGGCAGGACTAGGTTCAGTGGAGCTCAGAATATAAGGTAGTAGGGCTGGAGTGATTGCTCAGTCGGGAGATGATCAGGAGCAGTAGCTACTCTTCCAGAGGATCTGGGTTCTATTCCCAGCACCTACATGGCAGCTCACAACCATCTCTCCAATTCCAGGGATTCTGATGCTATCTTCTGGTGTGTAAAAGCACCAGACATATGCACATGTGCACTGTATACATACATACATACACATAGGAAAAACACTAAATTAAAATTAAAAAATTTAATTAGCTGGGTGACATAAACAATAAAAAATCAAGGTAGAAAGTAATTGAGGAAGACAGCTGATATCAGTTCCCTCTTCCACAGTGCATGTGCATTCCCTACATGAATGAATATATATGCACACACTAATTTTCTCTCTCCTTTTCTCTCTCCCTCCTTCCCTCCCTCCCTCTAATTCTAATCTGAATCTAGGTTGAAAAGTAGTGATATATGTTGAATAGTGCTATTTTTATGTCTTTAAAAATTCATTTTATCAGCCTGATATCCACCATGGAAGAGTTAGTGGCTGGGCCTTCTGGGAGAGGGTTAAGTGATGGGGACTATGCTATCATGGATAAGATCATCTGCCCTACAAAGATGTGAAAAGGGGGCTGTTTTGCCTCCCTTAAGGGAAAGAAAGCACAACCAAGAGGCAGAAAATAAGGTTTGCCCAGACACTGCATCCCCTTGTATCTTGACCTTATACTTTTAAACTTCCAGAGCTGATACATACATTTCTATTGTTCATACCAAGTTATTCAGTTGAAGATATTTTGCTATAACACATTGAGCCAGCCAATACAGAAGTCTCTTTTACTCTTTCAGGAATTCCTTAGGTTTGCCTAGAGATGTGGGTCAATGGCAAAGTACTTCCCTAGTTTGTGCACAGCCGTAGCTTCAACTACTCAATTTCTAAGTCAATCAATAAATCAATCAATACTCATAGCTGGAAATGTCGCTCAATATAGGGCTTGTCCAAAGTCTTCCCTGCCTCTTCTTGTGCAAGATTTTAGTCTCTCAACACCTGATTGCTTACCCCTAAGGCATGATAATCCCCCAGGTTGCTGTATGAATTACTCAGGTCTGGGCTGTCCTTTGCTCTCATGGATGGTTCACAGAGTAATTGTGTCAAGAAAGCTCCAGGCTTTATGAAAAGACAGAAGCAAACATGCTTTGAGTGTCCTTGGTCACATAGACAAGAAGTTCAGAAACTATTTGTTAAATGCCTCATTCTCACTAAAATGTGTAGCTCTGCTTTCATTCTGGCCATCTCATTAGATTTACTATGTAATTGAAAATGTTTTATTTAATAAATTCGTTAAATGGTGATCATTATGATGGGCTTTCAATTGAGTCCTTGAGGCAATATTTGCTAGTATAAAAATATTGGATAATTTAAAAGAATTATCAAGAAGATTAAAATATTAATATATGCCCCATTTCAAATTTATATCTTTCTAATTATAATTATCCATCTTTCTTTTTAAGTTAGCTTTAATTTTAAATAAATTATACCACATTTTTTATAAAATCTTTTCTAAAATTGATTGGGAGATTTTAGGTCAATAAATTTATTATTTTAAGATTTTGTGAATGGCTGAAATTAATATCAGAAAGATAATTTCCAACCAATTCTAATGTACTGTGCAGGTCATGCTGTTTTTCATAGATCTAGTGCCTAGTCTAGGGTCAATATTTGAATTAAAATCCATGGGAGTGGTGGGAACACCTGTATCCTATCATGTGATATACTTGGAAAGAAACTAATACAAATCTCAGGCCAGCCTGAGCTACACAGTGAGATCCAGGCCAGCCTGGGTATCTTAGAAAGTCAGACCTTGTCCAAAGAAGTTGGAATTGAGCTAGTATAAATGGTACTGTAGTAAGTGGAGTGGCTCATCTGTTATACAACATTTTAATTACCAGTAATTATTTAATTAAAATCTTAATTTTTTTCTCTCCACTTAACTTTTTTTTGATAACTTGTTATTTGTTCTTTTGGTTACTTGTAGCACACTTAAATATTATTTTGAGGTTTTTGTCTTGAAAACATTTTCTTCAATGCAGCCTTGTCATATCAGCACTACTGTGATCCCTCATAGCCACACACTTGTCTGTTTTGTTCTTTCACTGAGCATGCCTATGAGAGTTTTACACAAAATTAAATAGAATTAAAATAAGAGACTCCTAACAATTTATCTCTATAGGTGAAAAACATTTTGAAAGTTTAGATAACTTAACTGAATGTATGATTGGGTGATATATCCAAACATTTCTTTGGGAAAGATCATATGTGGGGGACATTGAAGTGTAATTGCCACACTATTGCGACTGAGGTTTTGCTAGTGGCCTCAGTGACTCCTCTATTAAATTACCCAAGTCACTAGTTTTTTCCTCATAAAACCCTATTTCATGTGAGTACCTACCCAAATTATATATAAACAAGGAAATGTGAATTCTTCCCTAGAATCAGGACCCTTTTGTGGCCAAGATCAGCTACTCAACTTCAGACAATACCAGCACCATCTCTAGTAGACAGGAACATTCTCTTTGTATGCTTCAATGTTTTTGGGTTTTATTCTGTCACATTAGTTGGTAATCAGTGGTGAACTGGTTCTGGTATTGGGGTAAAGTGAATGGATAGGTCAGAGGTTCAAGCTTAGACTTGTGAAACTGACTGGATTTCTGACCTACAGAACTGGCGAATAGTAACTGTGTAGTTTTAAGTCATTAAATTCATGATATCAATCAGAAGCTAACAAAGATCTTCTGGAATATAAATTAGTGAGTACTGGAGGCAGACTCACACAGTCCTGCTCTCCACTTTCCATCAAATGGCCAGGAAGCCAGTAATAGAGGTCATGACCGTTCTGATGAGGTTCATGTTTTGTGGCAAGGCTCAGAGGGCCAGGGACTTTGAACAGCCTGGTGTGGCCTGCTTCTGTAGCTGCTTTAATGTTTTGTTTTGTTTTTCACTGAATGAACTTCTTTCTCCCACCCCTGCCTTCTCCTGCAGCTTTTCCCATAATTTTGAACTTATTTTTATTGCACTTTTGATTCAGTGCTGTTTCTTTGGGGTAAGATAAAATGACCTGAACTTGAGTTTGACTTTAATCTTTCAGCTTCTTTTATGAATTCCAAAGGAATAGTCTGGCATACTGTCTCATACTGTCTTGATCTTGTCTTAGATACTTAATTGATCTTGGGCTAGTAACTCCCAGTCCAAATGTTCAGTGCCTATGAAAACCTGGCAGTCTGTAAGTTCTGACTTTGTTACACTGATTGGTGAATGAGGAAGTCACCATGTTACTGCTTTTCTGAGAGGCATTTTTGTGAGAATCTATTTAAAGCAACCTCATGTTGCTAGCTTCAAAACAGATAACCACTGAAGAAGTCCATGGACACTGGGTGTAAATGGTGAGGAACAGAGACCTCTCATGAACAGAGAAATGCCAACTCATCACATGCTAAGGGCTGCTTCATGTTGATGTTTGCGTCTTGGATCATTTATCAGTTACAAAAATTACAAATGACATTTCAGGGGATGTAGAATGCTCAAGAGAGTATATTTATAGATCCATTTGTTATAGGGATTGATTTTTGAAAGTCCTTAATTAGATTTTGTTTTGTGGGTATTTATATATACTTATAAAGATAAGATGAATATGAATTGGTACAAAATAGTGGATATTTTAAAAAAATCTTTTATGCTACATTATAAGAAACATTGCTATCTATAATCCATAAATAATGTGATGGGCATTATTTTAAGATGTAATTGTGGTCCTTTCATGTGTTTCCATAAAACAGTATGTTAGAAACAAACACAGATTGTCATATGGAACCTGAGCTATGAGAAACTTCTGTAAAAGGTGTCATCTGTTTTGAGTGCATCTTTGACTATTATAACTTCCTAGATTCCACTCACATTTATAAATGTGTGTATGTGGGGGGGGTACGCATGTATAAATATGTGTGTGTGTGCACACACACAACTGTGATGCGTTTAGCTCAATGAGAAATAGTGTATGCTGCTGATGCCTTGATCTGCATACATTTGGGATTTAATAACTTGCAAGTTTTTGCTTATTCACTGGTCTTAAATGCTTAATGAATAGGCTATAAGGCTTTAATTTTCAACCAGTCCTTAGTTTATAACCAAAGTTTATCAAGTAATAAACACACCATTGCATTTAGACTGTCATGGTTTTTTATAAAGCAGTTTATAAAAGGTGGCATCTGGCAAAGAGACAGATCTATAAAAATCATGCTGGTGGATGCAATGCCATTCTTTCTTCCAGGCATTCAGAAAGGCTAATATTATTTTCACACACACACACACACACACACACACACACACACTGTCAAGTTTCTATTTTTATAGTTAGCTTACTCCACATATCCTTAAGCTATATAAAACCTTTTGGCTAATGAAAAAAAAATGACATTTCTGCATATTTATTACAATGCTGTTTTAGGGGTGACTTTGTCTGATAGGATTTTTCCAAGAACAATGTCATGCTGCTGACAGTAGACATTATTGAAAACGATATGTTGCATGTTTAGTCAGGAAAGGTCAATATGGAAGGACAAAACCAAAACAGCATTAGGTGGCTTGATTAGTCCTCAGTATTTGCCTGATTTGGGGAAGAAAGATTTATTCCATAACTCTGGTGAGTAGTTTCATAAGTCATCAGAATCTGAGTTAATGCTTTATTATATATATGCTTTGCCCTATAATCCAGCAACTTCACACTGAGAATTATACCTAAGAAAAATGGTGACACTTGGTCAAGAAAGAATGTACAAAATATTCTTAACAGTTTGAGTCATAAAATTCCTAAACTGGAGTGGCCCAGTTGCCCATCCACAGTAGAATAGATGGTTGTAGATTAACACTTTGCAGCAATGAACATGTACTATCTCCTGCACTTTAAGAACCACCAAGGCAGAATCTGAATGGAAGAGGCTGGACTTGGATGGCACAATTAAGTGCCAACCTAATTAGCAATGATAAAAGTTGAGACTGTAGTTACCTGTGTGCGATGCGAGGCTTGGGGATTCACTGGGGGTACTTTTGTTTGTTTTGTTTTGAGACAGGGTTTCTCTGTGTAGCTTTGGAGCCTGACCTGGAACTTGCTGTGTAGACTAGGCTGGTCTCTGACTCACAGAGAACTGCCTGCCTTTGCCTCCTGAGTACAGGGATTAAAGATGTGTGCCATCCCTGCCTGCCTATTCAGGGTACTTTTATCTAGGAGTGAGGCATGGAGACTTTCAGAAATGATAGAAGCATGATGCATTGTGAACTCCCTTTTTGGTTGCATGTGAATAGATACGTGTGAAATATGCAGGGATACTCTTCCTCACATGTTCTGTCACTTAACAAATGACTCCAAAACAGAATCACTGGAAGTTCCTTATTTTTGCATCTAACAAAGTCAGGGATAAGGGGCTGTGACAGGATAGTGCATAATGTGGGGCTGACCCCAGTTCTCTATTGGATGACTCAGGTACGTAAGTCAGTTTGGCTGAATTCCTTCTTCTCTCTCTCTCTCTCTCTCTCTCTCTCTCTCTCTCTCTCTCTCTCTCTCTCTCTCTCTCAGCATGTTATTGTCCTTGACTTCCCTATTTTCCTTTGTCTTCCAGAGATGAGATTTATTACCTCAGAAGAGTGTAGGTTTTAAGTAGTTGGTGAAGACAGTTAAGTACTGAAACATGAGCTTCCTAAAACATGGGCACGGTTAGTTCTATATGAACTCTGTTGAGAGATCTGCTTTTTCATTTCCAAAGATAGATTGGAAGAGGAGAGAAAATCTGTGTTACGTAATGCCAGAACTCATTGAGTCCACCTTATTCAAGAGGAAACATACCCTCAGCTACACTTTTAGGGGCAGGAAAGTGAAGATTTTTCTTTGGCCACGTCAGGCATATCATTAGCTCAGTGAAAAATGGCTGCCTCCTTATTCTCAAAAAGTTCTTCTCTATTGGAGACTCATAAGAAAGTTCAGTCAAGTTCTGACTGACCCTAACAGTTAAAGGAAGCTTCATTTGAAATCATGCTCTCAAGAATGCACCCCACATTTCTCCATTTCCTTTTGAGTTTGAAAGTCCTATGAATTTTTCTCATTTCATTTGATGTTTCTCGGCTTTGAGTTTTATCTTATCCAGGCTTGGGTGAGCTTGAACTTTTATTTAATCATTTACAGCCCAGAGTTAACTGTCAGGTTGAAGCCAGATTGGGATTCTGATACTGTGGAAACTCTTGGCTCCTTTTGATTCATGGGTAATGAATTTGCCCTCTGTAGTCAAAGTATAATGTTTTCAAAAAGAAACTATTTCTTATTAATCAACTATTAGACATCTGTTCCCAATAGGCTTCCTTGCGAAGGTCCTTAGCCAGAGACAAGAGCAGCCCAGGCATGTTTATGCAGTGGGGTGGATAGGAAATCTGCTGGAAATGTTTATTCAAGCTAAATAAAGCCAGAGTGAACACACAGCCTTTTAAACTCTCCAGCTCTGTTCGAACAAGACACTGATGTCGACAGCTTTCGAAAGCAGTGTGTGCACACAAAAAGCTGCATTATCAAACATATCAAAGAGGCTTCAACACCAGTGCAGGAGACATCTCTAGCTCAGATAATTACTGCATCCTTCCCTGGCATAATTTGGACTCAGAGCAGTTCTTTAAACAAGATTGTACATCTCGTTGGAAGAACTTTGTGAGGTCACATCTTAATTTTGTGCCAGTAACTTCAAAGCTCATTTTACCAAGTAAAGTTGAAAAAGATCTAACCTTAATGTCTCAGACTTTCTTTTAATTAATTGCAAAATGCCATCCTTCTGCTTCCCCTAGGAAATCAGAAGAGTTTATGCAGGCTTTCCATATCGCTGTATTTTTCAAGGTCCCACTTCTATTTGTCACTTGATGAGCTTTGCAATGTAAAATCCGTCAAGGCAGCATGGCAGTGCTATCACTTTGTCAAAAGAGAGTTGTTTGCACTTTATTTAACAACCTACTTGTGTAAAGTGCCAGGGCCTGAGTTAAATATACCACATGTAGTAGAAGTTATAGGTGATGGAATCTGCATGGAGTTCCTGTGGCCTGTTCCTTTTGCTCTCCTCCCACTCCAGCCTGGAAGGCAGCCCATGTTGCACACAAGTAGCTGTTTTGTTGTTGTTGTTTGTGGGATTTTTTTAAGGGGATTCCTGATCCTGTAATTTAGATGTATGAATGTTTTATGAGGGACTTTAGAAACATAGTTTTAAGGAAGTTATTGCTGAGTGCTAATAAACATGTTTGTGCTGACACACATCTGCACAAATGTTTATCCCACAGGAAATTGCTGGCTTATGTGTGTGACTCCCATTACCTGTGAACCGATGACCATGCCGGAAGCAAGATCTCTGAAACTTGCTGGTTTCTAATCCACACACTTCCAGTCTCAAAGTTTGTGACCTTTAGCATTAGAAAGTGATTCTGGTTCTTGTCTCTAGCTTTGGGAAGTCATACCAATTTGTACTGAGCAATTTCTACCTTAGGTCTCAAATATATTCTGTGATGAATATCCAAAAAGTGCAATACTCTTATTATGTGTTACATTTAGCAAAATGTTGGGTAGTGAGTTGGGCTGAAATTCTCTGGAAGATTATTATTTTTAAGCATTTTCAAGTACTGTTTATACTCAAGGTGCTGATGTATTTATCTATGTGTCAATCTATCCATTTATTCTGATTTCATATTTCTGAAATATCAGAAACAGTCAGGCCACAACTCAGAGGCCATATGCTTATCTTTCTTCTCAAGGGTGATCTGTAGAAGACAAGCTAGCACATCCAGGCTATATCTCACCTGGATTCTGTTTCAAATGTGTGCATTCTCAGGATCTGCTAACTCAAACAGTAGATTTCAGTCTCAATTTCTTCACAAGCTAAAGTTTACAGAACACTAGTTGGGAAGTGTACTCAATTTAGGGAGAATTGGTTCTAAGAACCAATTATATAATTGCTTCTATCATTTAAATATTTTTAACATGACATTCAATGAGAAATGCATTTTATATAGTTACCCAGCATAGGAGAAAATATACATTCAAAATTATATATAATTAATTTTTTTCTTTTTTTTTTGCCACTTCATGAGTTTATTTCCAGACCAAGGTATGAGCAAGAGGCCACCTGAAAATGATAGCCTGTCAACTGCCTGCCCCATCATTCATTGGCAGGCATGTCAGGGCTGTAGGGTCTAACTCTTTACCAAATAGGAGGTCTGGCACAGTCAAAGACATTTGTCCATCAAATGACTCACATGACCTCTGTCCATCCTGACAGTTAGACTGGGGTGCCTTTGGCCTTCCCTTTGGTCTCCTGTTTTGCAGGGTAGTCCCAGGGATGTACCTGAGTTCCCCTCAGGTTCAGGTGTGGATCTTGGATGCTGGTATCCCCGTTTTTCTGTCGTTCAGCGAGGATCATGGCCCGCAGCAGAGGTGGGTAGGGGACAAGTTTCAATCTGTCCTCTGGTTTCGCAGTGAATGCATTGAAGGCCTCCTCTTCATGTTTGGGTACCAACCGCCAGTCATGGTACATGACTTGCTCGATTTCCCGAGCCTCATCCTCACACTTTCCTTTGAAGGTCAGGATGCCCCAGGCCCTCCCGTGGTCCAAGTTCTGCACCGTGTAGTCGGGCCTGACACCCATGAGGCGCCAGGAGCATGGCTCGTCGTGCTGCCACAGCCAGGACTTGCAAGTGACCAGTCGGCCCAGGCCGAACCTCGGGAGGCGGGCGAGCAGCTGGAGGAGGCGGCTCTCACGGCGCATGTCGACCCATGCGAACACTGGCAGCCGGCGACCCGAGTGTGGCCGGGTCATAGTAGTCTAGGGCATAGAGCTGTGAGTCTCGAGGCTGGTTCTGCTGCTCGCGCAAGGCCCGCACGTGGCGGGCCAACTCGGTGATCAGTCGGGGTCTCATTTTCTTTCGGTGATCAGTCGGGGTCTCATTTTCTTTCTTGCCATGCCTGTTGTCCTTACAGCACCGGAAACTATAATTATTTTTTTTCAAATAGGACTTATACCATGCTGTATGATAAGTGTCCAGGTCTTCAAAAACAATTGTATTTAGATTTAAAACATGATGGTCACGGACTACTAAATGGATCTTATAAAAGACTTGGTGAGATTAGTTTTACTGTGTAACCTTAGGAAAGTCACATTTTCCTCCTTAAGACTTGATTTGCTTATCTATACAAATATTGCAGTTGGACCCATGGCTTTGTTGGTGTGGATATGAGTGAGTGTCTTTGCTGTGTGGATGGGGGCACACTTGTGTGCACATGTTGTGGTCCGGCTGACATTGGGTATCTTCTCTTTTGTTCTCCACCTAATTTTTGTCAAAGCTTCCAGCTTTTTGTATGGGCTGATATTGTAAACTCAGGTCTTCATGTTTCACAGCAAGTGCTTGATACATTAAGTCATTTCCCAATCCCCAAATACTTAAGAAAGGCCATGTTTACGGGTTGTTTTGTGTGTTGTTTGATTGAGAAGGCTGGAAGGAGTAGGGCCAACATGCCTCACAAGCCACAGTTTGTGCATAATGGAAGTTTACAACTCAGAGTGCTTGACTGCTGGAGTGAGCAATTAGGAGAGCCTTAAACCTGTGTCATTACTTAAAAACAAATAAACACCAGTGTAGGCTTTTTTAAATGTTCAATTTGTTAGAAAATAACTAAAACATAATGAGCTAAATCCATTTCCTGCCTAATACACAGTCAGAATATTAAACTCTCTTCAGTGGAAAAATTAATAATGATAACTTCAGTGAGGAAATCAGATGGCATCTTGACCAATAATGGGCAAATAGTTGCTGACCGCTTTTCTGTATGATAGGCTGAGGGGAACACACCATGACTGGAATGGCTTCAGACAAAGAGCACATAGCATGAGTCTATGAATCTAACCTCAAAGGCATGTCAGAAGTGGAGGGCGGCAGCGAAGGCTGTGATCCCAGCACTGGGGAGGCTGAAGCACTTGATTAGAGTAAGACCTATCATCTCCAAAAGCAAAGCTGAGCTAGTGAGAAGGCTCTATGAGAAGAGGGCTGTGTGCACACCTAACTGCCAGAGTCCACTACCCAGGATCCGTATGGCAGGAGGAGAGAACCGATTCTTCCAAGTTGTCCTCTGACTTGTACCTGCATATCATGGCAGTGTGTGTGTTTCTCACACACCCAATCAATAAATGTGATAAAAAGTTTAAAAAGATCATCAGCATGCATGGGTTAAATCCCCACGGCAGAGCATGACTGTAAGCCCTGTACTTGAGGGGGTGGGGGGGATAGCATCAAGAGAATCCGATGTTCAAGACCAGTTTTGGCTACATAGGGAATTAAAGCCAGGGTGGACTACATGAGACTCTATCTTAAAAACAAACAATGGTGCACAAGTGACACTCGAAACTGCCCACGGACACGAGTGCAGTGACCTGCCTCTCCAGCAATGAGTAATTCTAAGTTACACTGTACAAAATGAACAACTTTATCAGAAAAGCTCATCATTATCATGAGCCAAAGCTTCCTCATACATGGGATATTGAAAATGACTTATTCTTTGCTCTGTTTTTCTCTTGGAAAAAAAAAATAAGATTGCCCTATAACAAAAACAAAACAACAAAGAAATCACATAAAAAATATGCAAGAACCGGCCTCCCCATTTACCTCAGAGAAACTCTAAGTAAAAAATAGTTCTATTTGTAATAATGTGTGTGAGGGAGAGGGTGGGTTGCTTTTAAGAAAAAGTCAAAGAGAAATGTTGAGGTTGCAGGAAGCTAAAGGAACATGCAGACTAGTGAACTGTTGCGGTAGACGCTCCTGGTGGCAGGGGATGGCACAGGGGACCTTTAGATTTACAAAGCTGAGAAACAGAGTGGAAGAATAGATAAAGTATTGTAAAAGTGTTATGTTTTTAGTAAAGTCATAACTGTGCTGTGGAGATGAGAGAGTATAACATCCTTGTTCTTGAGAAATATGCTCTTGGTGCAACTTATTTTTCACTGGGTCAGAGGAAAAGGCAAAAACAAATAGAAAAAGTTGAAATAAGGGAGCATGAAGGTAAACTAAAAGGGAAAATTTGAGGTGATGACTCGGGCCACTCCCGGGCTTCAACTGTCAGGACATGTTTGAACTCAGTTTCAAGGTAAAAGTCTAAAAGGTAAGTCATTGGCTTTTCCTTCTTCTCTCCTGGGTGTCCAGGTGTCCCCAGCCCCTGAGGGGCGATGCCTTAGGGTTTTGCTTCTACTAATGACAGCTTAGTGTTTTCTTAGTGTAGTGTCATCTCCACAGTCACTGAACAGCCTCAGATGCTGACCTGTGTCTGTTGCTTCTGTCTGTGGTGATGTACGTTTAATAAAAATTAGCCTGAAATATCAGAGGACAGATCTACTTCACAAGATTTTTTTGTTTGTTTGTTTTTTGTTAATTTTGTTTTGTTTTGTTTTTCAAGACAGGGTTTCTGTTAAGCAGCTTTGGCTATCCTGGAACTTGTTTTGTAGACTAGGCTGGCCTTAGACTCACAGAGATCCTCCTACCTCTGCCTCCTGAGTGCTTGGGCTAACAGTGTATGCCATCACCATCTGGCTGTTAAGCTTTTGCCTTTGGCCTTTTTCTCTTCTGTTGGTACCTGTCCCTGGGCCAAGTCCTAAGCTAGGTTAGCTGTTTTCTTTTTCTGCTTGGGCCATAGACTTGCCTTGACCTCTATTTAGTACTGTCCTGCTTCTTGCCCAACTAACTAAACCATCACATTTTTCAACGAAGTGCTCTGTGAGAGGAGGCCATGTGCATTGACCTTAAATATTCTGGAACCACCAGAGAGCAGCAACAGATATTTAAATGGGCCATCTGTCAAAAATTTTTAAAAGATGGGCTGTAGGCTCCAAAGTAGCCCCCAAACCCCACAAAATAGCTTTGTTTTAAAATCTTTTGCTTTTTTCTTGACAGCAGAATGCCAAAGGGGTAAAGAAATAGAAGTTTTTGTGAGTATTTGTGTTCTGCCTATGCCCAAATTTAGATTGAAAGACCTCCGTGATCATTAATTATCCAGGAGGAGGTAGGTGTCCTTGTGCTTTAGGGATTATCATCTTGTTGGTAGATAAGGCATGCAATTATACAACCAGTTGAAGGTATGTGTATGATTAAGTCCATTAAAAGCTTACTCCCATCTTCCTGTAATTCAAATGTAGTAGAAATCCAGGAGATAAAAGACTGTTGTGGCCATGGAATAGATGGAAGTAGCAGGAAGTTTGAGAAGCATGTTTCCAGAGGAACTGTGAGGCTAAGACCATGTAGTGAAAGACTAAACACCCAGGACAGGAAATGGGGATAGAGTGTGGCATCTCAGCAGATAGTGGAAAGGTTATACAGGTCGTTAAAGCCTTGGGTCTCAGACTGGCTTGTTGCACAGAACCCACCTGGAATTTTTTCTGTATTCCTAAGAGGGGAGGGAGACTTATAGGGATTCTCTGATAGAAATGGGCAAAGCCTATATCAGCTCCTTTGTATTAAACATCTTATGTTTTGAATTTAAAGAGAAAATTTTTATACTTATCATAATGACTCTACATTTTATCTCTTAGGGTTCAATGTAGTTTACTTTGTAATAGATTATCTTTGAACCACTGGTATATGACTTTAAAAATAAATGTACTAAGAATCTCAAAATTAGAAACAGAGATCTTTCTTGGTCATCTAGTGATTCTCAACCTGTGGGTCTGACCTCTCTAGTCACATATTAGATATCCTGCATATGATATATTTACACTATAATTCATAACAGTAGCAATAGTAACAAAATTTTATGGTTGGAGGATCATTGTTTGAAAGGATCACAGGGTTAGGAAGGTTAGAAGCCATTGATCTAGAGACTCTGTCCATAACTACATATCGTCAGGACATGTGCTTGGAAAACATTTTATTTGTATTTGTCCTTCCCCATGACACCTCCCTGTCCCTAAGATGAATGATCCCAAATCTTCCACTGAAAGCAAAGTTGGTGTTTAGTTTATCAGTAATTAATTGCTACCACTTCTCTGACAAAGCAAAGTGGAAGTACAGAGCACTCACTTACAAAGCAGAACAACTGTCAATGGTCACTCTGGTGAATCCTGTTTACCCAGGTACTGATAGAGAGGAGGGGCATCCAGCAGCTCCACTGATAAACAGTCCTCTGTGCATAGAAAGAGGGGTCTTACAGACTCCTTGTCAGTGCTGTCAGTTTTATTTGTGAAATCTTTACTTTCAAGGCCAGGATTTAAAGCAGGCTCAGATATGGGTTACAGTCTAGATTTCTGTAGCTGCTCTCAGAGATGCTCTGATAACTTCCCTTGGTTAATACTCGAATATGAGTAGATAACCATTTATAATATGAAAATTCAAGTAGGATATTGGTGGTGATTACTGAGGCAATCATAGATAACACTTATGAGATGGACACTAACTATTGGATCATATGTAATACAGATCCTCTGTTGTGTATTTCATGAGTATCATCTCCTGCTCAAAACAATCCCATTTGAAACCCATTTGCAAAAAGACAAATTCCTTGCTCTGGGCAAATGTGCTATGAATGAGTCTCAAAATTTCTTGCAGTTTATTAATTGTTGAAGGACTGGTGTGAAATTAAAATTAGTCTAAAGATCATTTGGCAAGTAGATATGCATGTGTAGTTTGATAGATTTT
Organism: Sigmodon hispidus; assembly: GCA_004025045.1. Lineage (NCBI taxonomy): Eukaryota > Metazoa > Chordata > Mammalia > Rodentia > Cricetidae > Sigmodon > Sigmodon hispidus. The sequence continues at coordinate 98,564 of PVIH01001142.1, read as the reverse complement.
TACATCTGATATGGAAGAATAACATCTCTTTGGCTTGTAACAGCCCATATAGAACATTCTCCCTACTCAGAGTTGTAAAATAACCCTTCAAATAGATAGTCAAACTCTTCAATAGGAAGGAATTCTCCAGTATAGGAATACACCAAACTCATTTGCCTGTTTGCAGGTTTCAGATAACTTTAAAAAATATTTGTATATTCTTTTGATATTATTATATAACAAAATTTTTCTCTTTTCTCCCTGTTTTCATTCAATTCATGGCCTCATTTTCTATAATACATATATACATACTATAAATAAACATAAGTTTAAATATAATGTATTATATAACAAAAAAATTATTATATATTAATGAATATATGTTTATAATGTATAATCATAATAAGTGTATATTTATAAATATATAAATAGAGCCTCCTCAGTACATAGACATTCATGTATGTCTTCAGGGATTACCATTGGTTATTGGATAGGCAATAGGTCTACTTTTCCCTGGAGAAGACTGTTTCTCTCACAGAAAATGTTTTTTCTGTAAGTAGGTCTATAATCCACATCACAGGTGAAGAATCCCAGGTTTCATAAGACTGAGTGAGTTAATGATTACAATAACAATTGGAGCTGTTGTAGACTGGCCTCTAATGGCTACACAGATGACAGAGTGGTGAGGGTCTCAAGGACTGTGGGCGAGATAGTGGCTTTTTTTTTTTTTTAATCTGGAAAGTGGCATTGTTAATAGTCTCAAAATGACATCAGGAGGATTCTTTGAGATGATCAATGAAGCCAAGTGCTTGTGCAATTGTTTTGTGATTACCACTCAGTAAGTTCTGGCTCTTGTTCACATTAGCAACAATCACACAGTGACACATCCCCTGCATACGCTGGTGCCTTTACCTTCTCTACTCTGCCGAGCATGGCTGCCTTGCAAGTCGTCTCTATAGCACTGAAGATTAACTTTAATATTAAGTAAGTTGTGCCTACATTCTGTCTCATTCTCACTTTGGTCAGATGAGTTAATACAGGCATCTGTAGGTATCTTCTCTTCTGGAACTAAAGGGTGATGACTGAAATCAATGGTGAGATGGCAAAGTAGTATGTGGCTGGCTGATTTCCTGTTGGTTCCCCTCAGACTTCCCTCCAGATGGTAAGAAGATTTGAATTTTGGGGAGAGCTGTTCTAGAAGCACAGATTTGAACGTTCTGCCTTCCTATGAAGTGATCACAAATGATTGCTCAGTTATATCAATAATTTCTGTATGTTCTCCCACTTGTTTGCTTGGAGAATAGTCAACTATTAATGTGAGAAGACATGCTGCATTGATGTAGAAGTCTTTAGAAACCCATTAAAATGTCAAAATCTGCCTTCACTGAATTTTTGACAGACTTCTGTCTAATAAAAAAGAGTCACAAAGTGTCTATCTTATTATGATCATGATGCTAGTGAAATCTTCCCTCTCTCAATCCAAACAAACACCATATCTACATTCTGTGAAAGCCAACAAGTACCATAATTTTTAATACATCAATTGTGTTTCAGATTCCTTCTTTATTTTTTTAATTTTAAGATTAAATAATGTGTTTGTGTTATGTATTATATTTAGAATTTTTGCCTTATAAATTCTCCTACCATACTAAAATATAATACCCAGAATGTGCTTTGTGTTTTGTATGTAAATTGTGAGGGAAAGTTGGAGGGCTCTGTGACAGGGCTCAGTAGTTATTCTCAGCTGAAATGAGGGGGGTGGCCGGGCAGTGTCACTGATGGACCTCTTAGTCCAGAGACATTAGTGGGAGTCAAATGATGCCTACACAACCTTTTAAACATTTTCCCCAAATCTGTTTCATGTTTCCTGTAAAGTTTATATGCTAGGTTTGGTATGTTAGCTCAGAATTTTTCCCACATATCCTTGAATTTCTCACAGGGGAAAAAAAATCTGTTTTACTCTTCATTTCCTCAAGCACAATGGATCTTGTATTACCAATGGAATATTGTAGAATATGTTGACTTAAAGGAGATCCATTTTTTTCTTTTAACCTCTTCAGAAGTTAGGAGGATGTAAATACTCTGTGTTGGAGTCTGCCAGACTCTGTGTTCTCTAGTTCTAATAAAAAGTCAGACCAAGTCAAGGAAAGACTCCAGAGTGAGTGAACCACTCTCTACTTCTGTTATGCTGTTTAATGTCAATAAAACTTACTTGAACTTTAAAATTACCTTCTCTCATGAAAAAATATACAACACTAAATGTTTCTTATCTTGAGAAAGTGGTAAAATTATATTTTGAATATGGAGTCATTAACTAATAGAATTTGTGTTCTCAAAAATAGAACTTTCAAAATGAGCTATTCTGACCTTTATATAAACATTTAAAATTAAGGCATAACATAAGCAATACAATCTCATTAAACTTAATACAGTTCAATAAAAATTCTAAATTTAAAAACTATCTTCATAAAATAGTGTGTTATTGCCAAGGCATTAAATAGTGCATTAGAGTTTAAAATTATTAAAAATTACTAAGTTGCCATTTAGAATGAGATTTATTTTATGATTGCAGACACCTCCAAAACAAATCGACAGTCAATTGCAATGCATTCTGAGATGTAAAAGCACCATTAATTACTGGTAATAGTTCTTCTCTAATGTATGTAAATATATCATTGGTAGCAAAGCTCATGGCAGTTACTTCTTTCTAGACAGCTTAAAGATTCTAATTTATTAATATTCATAATAAGTAGGAAAATCAACATGTGTTGATGAATGGCGAATGAAGATGCATTGCATTTGGGCTCAGAGTAGATATTCGTTTGTTGGCAGTAGCTCATGGCTCTCTACGAAGCACTTTGTGAAATAGCAAGAGTTTAGGGTTGTGTTCTAGGTGTGTGCCTTTGTGGGGTGACAAGTGTTCCTGGAGACACTTTTCTAGTTTTCTTAGGTTTAAGATTTTGTGGTATACCTATTTCTCTCTACTATTTCTTCCCAGAGTGTTCAACTCAGCAGACTCTCTGGCCAGGGAAAAATGTGCCTTTTGATTAACTTTACTGAAAATAATTGACAGGGAACATGTTGGAAAACCAGTGTTTCCTGTTGATGTTGTTGTTTGATCTCTTCTGGAGATGGAATGCTCATGCTGCTGCTTTAACAAGCTCTGTGTTATCATCATGATAAAAGAATATTGCCTTCGTGTTGATCTAACCCCAAATCCAAACAAACTGAGTACCTTAGAGATCCACAGGTAGGATCTGCATTGATTCAGACATAAAATGTGAGAAGAGCTGGCAGCATTGATGTGTCCACCCACATCTGGACCCTTCAGAACTGAGACAGGCTACAGGCTGCCTAGGAAAAAGTAAAAGAGACAATTTTTTACCTATAATGTTTTGGGATTTTTTTTTAATGTGAAGACTTAATTAAGAGATTTGCTTTTTGTCTTTAATTTTAATGGAGAGGTATAAAATCTACTATGGTTTGATTGGATATAGGATTAAAAATACTATTACTAAGAGTTTGAAGTATAGCTTCTGATACAGAGGTGCCATATTAAACAAATACTTTTTTTTTTTTTTAAACTTTATTTTATTTATTTGCCTTGGTGTTTGCCTGGAACTGGAACTACAGACAGTTGTGAGCTGCCATGTGGGTGCTGGGAATCGAACCCGGGTCCTCTGGAAGAGCAGACGGTGCTCTCAACCACTGAGCCATCTCTCCAGCCCCAACAAATACTTTTTTTAAATGAAGGCAGTTAAATTTGAATTTGAAAGAAGCTGACCAAAATCTAAGAGTGTGTCCCATGCAGTTATTGACACACACTTAATTGTTTTCTTATTGCTGCTGTTGCTGTGACAAAATACCTCACAGAGCGAGTTGAGGGAAGGAAGATTTGTTTCAGTTAGTGGGTTAAGCGGCCACCGCATCATGACATCAACAGCATGTGCTATCGTTATGGGAGAGTGTTGAGGCTGGAAGGAGGGGGCTACCTGTCACTCTCAAGGCCTACCCCTTAAGAGCCCACTTCCTCAAGCTAGATTCTACTTATTAAAGGTTCCATAACCTTCCAAAATAGTGTCATCAGATGAAGGTCAAACATTTGAGTCCCATCAAGGATATTTTACATTCAAACCATAATATTCTACTCTTGGCCCCCATAAAGTCATATATGAAGTATATTCAGTATAATTTTAAAAGTCCCCATAGTCTGCACAGCCCCTAAACTATTCAGAAACCCACAGTTCAGTGTACTGTTTGCAGTCAAGGCAAGTTTTTGCTGTAAGCCCTTATAAGATTTTTAAAAAGAAAAAATCTTATGTAGTTCGTATGATACAGAGTAACTCTTTCCATTTTAATAATGCATAGCAAGGAAAAATAGGACCAAAGAAAGATCAAAATTCAGCAGGGCAAACAATCACTGCCCTTCTTGTTTGTATCAAGGGCATATGGTAGCATTCCTGGATGGAGTTCCTGTGTCCTTGGGCAGTCTTACTCTGCTTATGTGTTCAGTGCATGGGACCTTCCTCTTGGTCTAGGTTTATTTGGTGTTTCTCCCTTTCTCGGCAGGATTCCCATCTCAGGTTTCTGGCATTTCTAATCCCATTGCCAGTTAGAATTCATCTTCAGAATATCACGTTAGCCTTTTAGGATATCGTTGCGAATCTTTCCCTGATTCATCGAAGCCTCACAGGCGTTCCTCTGAAACTTTAGCACAAGCCTTCAAATCTCCACACTCTTAGATTCCACATTCTTGAAACATCCTCAGCTGGTGACCAATGATCTCCTGAAAACTTGAGATAGAGCTGGTCCCTCACTCCCTTAGACCATGGCTACTATAATCTCTGTGTACTCACACAGCTGATCCAGGGAAATGGCTTCCCTTGTCCTCCATATCCCAATAAGGCACCCTGGAGTTTCCATCTTTAGGCATTTTCTTTTCAAAAGAAGTTGTGATTTTATACCTTCAGCAGGCAGAGCCTTGTCCTGAGGAACATCTTTCCTATTTTTCTACTATAAAGTACAAGACTTCTTTGCAATAACAACAATCTCTTTAACAGAAACTCATTTGTTCTCACCAGACTTATCTGCAATTTTCACTGGATCCACTCTTTCTTTTCATAAACAAACTGCACATTTCCATGTCTTAATTTTTAGTTCTTTGTTTTCCGCTCACAATTCTGTTAATACTATAAAAGACAGAGAAGACCAAACCACAACCTTGATGCTATGATGTCTCAGACTTTCAACTGACAAATTCATCCTTTTCTTTTAAAATGAGTTTTACTCACTTGTTTCAAGCTCAGACAGATCATAACAGACACTTTTCTAGAATATAAAATAAATGGCTTGTAATGCAATTCCCCAAAAAATTACTTTTTCCCTAAGGAATTTTATGACCTGGTCTTCCTATTGTACACTTTTATCAACATTCTGATCTTGTAGGCCCCAGCAGATTGGCCTGTTAGCTGCTGATCACCACATATTGCATTCTGTTATTTATTTCTCTAGCTTGTAGCACTAACCTCTTTCACATTCGTTCTACAAACCAGTCCCATGGTCACTTCTGGTCACGATTTTCTCTGTTAGTTAATTCTCCTGTTTCTCTGATAACATTCCTCACACAGCACTTATAAGACATAGGGATAACTGGAACTCACAGTTTAAGATAGTGTAGCCCATCATTTAAAGAAAGCATGGCAGAGTTTATGGGGCTAGGATGTGGGATGAAGCTTGTTATATAGTGGCTGATTGGAAACGGAAGAGGGAGACCCTCTTGGGCTGAGAGCCTTGCCCTTCTCTCTTTTCATAACCTATAGCTAAAGCCCCTCCTAAATGTCCCAAAATGACACCCTATTCTATGTTCATTCCTGATTATGTGATAAAATACCCTATCAAAAACAACTTAAGAGATAAAGATTTTATTAGGCTACAATTCCAGGTTATAGCCTATTATTTTGAGGGGATTAGGACATAAACTAAAGGCAGCTAGTGACAGCAAGTCCAAAAGCAGAGAGGGGGAATAAATGCATGCCTGTCTAGTACTTGGCTATCTTTCTTTACTCATACACACCCGGGACTGCAACCAAAGTATGGTACTGTTCATTTTCAGTCTGGCTCCTTCAATCAAGGCAATCCCTTACAGATGTGTGCACAGGCCACTGTGATCTAGACAATCCCTAATTGATATTGTCTTCCCAAGTGATTCAGTATAGTATTAAGTCAACATCTAAAGTGAACTATCTCACATCTCTCCAAGTTTTTATACACAAGAGTCTGTGCTGTATACTTTACATGCAAACTATGTGCCTTGTAACACGACACTTTTGCTACAAATTTTTCTGTGATCTGAAGTTTAAAAGCTAGTAGTATTTTTTATTTGAAAATTCTGTTCTAGTGTCATGGTGAATAGACAGTGCTTTTAAAATATATATATACACATTTTCTTGAGTATAAAGTGTGAATAAAAATAATAATCTCCAAGGTTATTGGGAAAATTAAATGTGTCGGTCCCAGCAAAGCTTGTGTAGTTACTGGGCTCTAGTAAGCACTGTAGAAATGCAAACTTTTATTTCTATGGGTTACTTGTAGCAATTTAATTTTCTGCCAGAATCTTTTAGCAGAGATCTTCCAAAAGTAAAGAAATCTCCATGATTATGGTGATGGCAATTATAGATTAATTTGCCATTGCCAAAATATAGGTTGACTCAGATTTAGTAACTCATGGTTTGAAATATTTTAAAAGTGCTGGTGTGTTAGCAGTCAATGAAAGGAGCCATCAAAAGTGGCTTTCTCTTCTCAGTTTTTAGAAAGACACTTATTGTGTGTATCATTATGTTACACTAGGCATGCTTTGAATATTTATATGCTTACCTGAAAGGGGAAAAATGATAAAAGAGACAAGTCACAATAGATATCCAGCATGTTGTGATGGTATAAGAATCCCAGTTATTCAAGTGTAATCTCACAGTGGTGTTGGTGACTCATTTAAATGTAAGAACAACCAGAATTCCTACCTCACCTAGAAGTCTCTTAACTGCTCCGAGTTGGCTCACAGTCCGAGAGTAGAAACATAGACAGTCACAAATGGTCCATAAAGTGAAAGCAAAACACCACACATCAAAACCACCAATCCAGACTGGGTGGGTGACTATGAGAAGGTATGGGTGAGTTGTCCATCTGTCCAGCAGTCACAGAGGTCCTGAAAAAGTTGTGAGCAGGGTCCTCCACCCTGGCAGTTTTTTGCAGACTGTATTAATCTCTATCAGGGAGTCTAGAAGCAGCTTCATGTTGGCTCTGCCTTATATGCCATGCTGTCAAACCTGGCAAGAGAACTGAAATACTTTATTCACCATCACATCTCACTCATATAGCATGAAAATGCCAATGACTGGTTTAGGAATGAGCAGGAACACTTTCTTCTGCTATAGGATACCACAGACACATATGCTTGTACACATGCACACACACAGAGACACACACATCATTGAATACATATAATATATTGACTAAAAGTGGCCTTTATTTAATTTCTATTGGAACCTCTTGATCCTTCTTTTAAAAAGCAATTAAAATAGTTGTGAAATATTTTAATGTGACATTGGATCATAACCACATTATATACATCTGGCCAAGATGAGCTTCTAATCTCCTGATAGCTAGCATCTGTTATCTATTATAAACTTCTTACTTAAAGTCTTTAATTGGTAGGAAGTGCAGTTAGCATTTAACTTTTTTAACATAATATTGTTGTAGAAGGTTTTCCTGGGCCATTTGGGTCCGGGAGTTTGGACCCTGACCCGCAGCGGCTTTTATCCCCCAAAGAAATGAATCAGACACTTATATACTTTATACTGTTTGGCCTATGTCTTAAGCACATTACTAGCTAGCTCTTTTATCTTTATTCAACCCATTTCCATTAATCTACCCACCACGTGGCTGGTGACCCGTGGCTCACCTGGATTCCTACATGCTTCTTCTTCGGGGACACTAACTCCACCCTCTTTCTGCTTGTCTCTTCTTCCGATACTCCACCCACTTCTACGGTGCTCTACATAAGCCAAATCAGTTACTTTATTTACATCATACAGAGAACATTCTACCACATTTCCTCTTTTCTGTCTAATCAAAAAGGAAGGTTTCAATTTCCATATAGTAAAATTATAACAGAACAGCTCTCAAACAGGAATTACAGTCACAATATCCAGTCTATTTAATTCACAAAATTAAAGAGAATATTCCATTTTCTACCTTATCATTGTGAGTCTAAAGTTTCATATCTAATATACCTTTTAAACCAAAAAGAACTATAACTATAATTATTAAACCTTCAACCACATAAAAGACCACAGAAGGATATATTATTATGCAAATAAACAGGAAGTTCAAGCAACTTCCAAAGTCTAGAAAATGACGGAGATGACACCTGTCTGTCTAGACAGTCACCCAAAGTTCCTTTGTAATGTTTGGGCATCCATCTTCAGCCTATATGGCCCAAAGTCTCTGGCATACCTTTCAGTGATGCAGGAAATCTGACACATTCCATCGGTTGCTTCTCCTTGTGTCCAGAAGGATGCCTGTCAATGTTTTCTGCAAAGCAGGAACCTGAAGGACCATCTCGGCTTGTTCTGCTAACATTCAGAGGTCACTTTCTTATGGAACCTGCATGTCCAGTTTATACAGCATACTATCAAGCAGTCAATACCAGAACAGTTTCTTGTCTAGTGGCTAACTGTTGCCACAAAGTAAATTCCACATGAAGTTTCTTCAATGCCCATCATTTTCCTGAAATATATTGGTGCTACCAGGAGCAGACCTGTCTCACTGTCCAGAAAAGTCTAAGTTCTTAAAATAATTTAAATGCCATATTCTGCATGTCTTTGCAGTGTTTGAAGACTACCTATCTAGTTGAAATATATCTTTGTATACCTACAAAATTCAAACTAGCATGACTATAAGTTTGGTTAGCATAGATGACTATTAATCTGCATTTCTCAATTATACATTACAATTTTATGAGTTACATCAGCATCATACCTTAATCAAGAGTAGAAAAATATATACAGCATAACAAAATTGACCTTAAGTTTATATTAATAAACCAAAATCCACTTATCTTTTCTAATCGTTTCTATATCACATCCTCCCTCCCCCTTTTTTTTTAAGATTGACTATGACCATTAACCATTTATAATGAAAACAAACATTAATAAGTAATATTTTGGGGAAATTGGATGTAGCTTTCTTTCCTTTACTATTTCCTGCTGTCAAAGGATGATCCCAATCTCATGGGGTTTTGAAGCTGGATCATCTCAACTGACCATCTTGGAAGCTGATCTTCCTATCAGAGAATTTCAGGTGGCCTTGGCAAATGGAACCACATTTGCCTAGAACCAATCCACAGGTTTTGATCTTCTGTGGAGACAAAAGCAGAAACTCTTTTCCCAAGCAACATATTCTTATAAACAGATTTCAAAGTCAAGATATCTTTAAAATATATGTATTTGTTTAGTTTAGCAGCCTTAGCAATCAATCATCTTTCTGCAGTTAGCTCATTAAATGTTAAAAAATTAAAAGAAAACGCAATAACCATAATCCAGACTCTCTGTGTATCTGCCATCTTTACGTGGCCTTTATCTTTATTTCCTATTTCTCTTTCTTAAAGGTCTTTCTTTATCCTTTTTTTTTCTTTCTCTCTGAAGCCTATGCATATTTTACATACATTGTTCTCCATTTAGAGGTTTTGAGAGTCTAAATCTGTTTTATTGAGAATTCTTAATCATTTTCCAACCCAAAGAGTTTTTAAAATGTCTGTATCACTTTAATTGCTGACTCTACCCCTTTTGGCGGCATTTAAATATGGCAGAGGAGCCCGCTGCATCTCTTTCGCTGCTAGCAAACAGAATGGACTCAGGAAATGCTGGTACCAGAAAAACTGTTTTTAACTGTTTCTTTTCTGTTAATTATAAGCAGAAACCTTAAATCAATCACACTTATGCCAAGCCTTCCATGAAATGTATGAGTTTAACCTGTGTGCTGCTGCTGCGGATGCACCATTTTTAAATTCCTGCCTGAACACCACACTGTTTCTGTACCATAAATCAATTCAAATATACAATTCAGAAAGCCGCTTTTGGCTCTGTTTCAGTGATCTACAATGCTTTTTAACCTTTTTAAACTTTCTTAGGCTTTATGCGGTTGTTTGGGCCCACCTAGGGAAGCCATCTGTTGTAGAAGGTTTTCCTGGGCCATTTGGTCCCTGGAGTTCAGACCCTGACACGCGGTGGCTTTTGTGCCCTGAAGAAATGAATCAGACACTTATATACTTTATACTGTTTGGCCCATGTTTTAAGCACATTAGTAGGTAGCTCTTTCATCTTAATTCAACCCATTTCCATTAATCTTCCCACCACGTGGCTCAGCCCGTGGCTCACCTGTATCTCTACATGTTCCTCCTTCGGGGGTCAGATGGCGACTGACTAACTCCGCTCTTCTCCTACCTGCCTGTCCTCTGATTCTCCACCCACTTCTATGGTGCTGTATATAGGCCAATACAGTCCTTTATTTACAGCATACAGAGAACATTTCCACCACATAATAGTTTTTATTATTTTTGAATTTAATGCATAATGCATGCCCATTATAAAGACTTACCAGTATGTCTTTTAAAATTACAGAGATAATATGTGAGTGTGTTTTTGTTTAATTTCCAGGAATTACAGAAAAGTAGAATAATGTGCCTTTTAATCTAATCCTCTAACTACTGTCAGTTGCTAGGTTTATTATGATTCCTCTTAAAACATGAAATCTAGTTGTTATTAAGTGAAAACTCTAAGCCAGAAATTGGGGGAAAAAGCTAGAATATCAGAGAGAGGAAACAGAAACAGACCATAGTCAGTTCTCACCCAGCTATCTTTCAGAGTTTTCAGCCTGGCTTGTCGTTTCTACTTAATCTCTCACTGTTTGCCTACGCCTCCTTAAATATCTTCATTGCCCAGTTCCTTCACTTTTGAGTTCAATTCTACATCATAATTCTAGAGTTAAGATTAAATGTGTGTGCTACTACTGTTTCTCAGTTAGGTTTTGAACTCATAGAAACACAGAAAGATCTGTCTTTGGAGTTATGGGATTAAAGACATGGGTTACTACTTGTTCTTCACCATGCTGGGGTTAAAGGTGTGAGTTATCAGTCTCTGACCCTCTGGGCATGACTGTGGGTGGATCTGTTCTCTGATATTTCAGACTTATTTTATTAAATATAAAATATGTCACCACATATCCTCTTTTGTGTTAAAAATAAAGTTATAACTAACATAAGAGAAACTATATACAATAGGTACAACAATTATATATAATATATACAAACAATAATTACATGAATAATGTCTAGTCTACTAACAATTGACAAGCTCAAAGAAAATATTTCATTATTTATTCTATTTTGACGAGTGCAAAGGATTGTACCTAATTCACTTTGTATCTAACTTGTATTACTAACTAAAAACTCTATTTTGATGTCTCTCAAACTTCTACACTTTAGCTTCTAAGTGAATTTCTTTTCTAAAACTGTAACTAGAAAACTTTAACTATCTCATCTTCAACTTCCTCAGAGACCCAAGAAGGAAATAATATTAACTAAGTAAACAGAACTAGCAAGGAATAAACTCCACCAAAATATAAGAAATGAAACAGCTGGCTGCCTGGACAGTCACCTCAAGTTCTTCTGTATCATTGAAGCATCTATCCTTGGCCTACAGGCCAAGCATGTCTGACAGACTTCTCTGTGAAACAAGATATTCTCAAAGACCTTTCTACCTAGTCTTGGCAAAGTTTGGCAATTCTTTTTTGTGTGTGGCACCTGCTTGTCCATTTTGAATGTTATACTGTCAGCAGTCAAGGCAAGAGTACTTTCGTGCCCAGTGGCTAATTTTTGTCACAAAAAAGGTCAACTCCATATGGTGTTTCTTTGATGTTCATAATCTTCTCTAAAGTACATTGGTGCTGCCAGGAGCAGGTGTCCCATTGTCATAAAAATAATAAGAACATATGTTATTAAAATATCTTAAATGCCATATTCTGTGAATCTCTGAAGTGTTTGAAAAAGACCAGTTCATCTAAAATATATCTGTTTGATCTTGAAAACATATCTAATATGACTATAAGTTTATTGCAATGTCTAACTACTAACTTTATATCCTAATTAGTTGGTAATGACAACATTCATGTACTAGCAATTTGTATTACATTGTTAGATGAAGTGTATAGGTATAATACCTTGAATAAGCATAGATAATATATATACAGTAACAAAATGTCAACTTTATATCAATATACACAATTTGTATATAATATTACAAAATACCCAGTTCAATATAACATATTTAAAGCTAGTAATTGCTTTTTAAAAGTAGATTCAATAATCTACCCTTTCATCCTGTGACATCCATATCCCATTTTCTTTTTTTTTTTTTTAAAAAAAAAATAAGAACCCTGAATCTAATCTCTCTTGTTTAGTTTTTTCTAACCATAACCAATAATATTTTTTAACCAATTACCCTAAACAATGACAAATATTCATAACCCATTGAAAGACCAAAAATCACCCACCCCACCTCTCTGGAAAGGAGGTGCCATGTTCTTCAATTTACTTCCTGTTGTCTGGGGACAATGACATCTTTAGGGGATCTTGAAAAGAAATGTTTTGTTATTTGTCAAGTCCTGAAATAAGTAGCTGTGTCATTTGTTGTCCAGTCTCTGCATAACAGGAAATTGCACAGCTTATCTAAAGTCCTGGCTAGAGTATTCTGTGAAATTGGTTCATCTCAGCCACCTCAAAATTGTCCAGAGCAGTTTGTAGTCCAAATCTGATCTTTCATTGGTGTTTGTCAGCCTAGTGGCTTTGTCATAGTCCATGTGAAATCATTGTTGTGGGGCCTCATCTTCCTTTGAGATACTTCAAGTTTACAATTAGGCATTGTCATGGATCACTGTAGAAAACTGATAAGAGACTAAAACTCAACACAATATACAGGAAGCTAGATAAATCTTTCTTCTATAATTAGTGTTCTATATGAATATCAAAATTATGATATATACATAATTTTATAGATTTTAATTTGTTCATCATAGGATTAGTAACAATAGGATAGTCCCTTATTTTAGTTATTCTTCAGTCCCATATGAGGTGACTCTTCTAATATGATACAGAGATTTTACATTTTCCTTTAACATTATGCTTGGGTTTAGAGAAGGAGAGAGCCATACTCGAACTCTAATGCCAGCTTTAAATTATAATTAAACTGAAACTTCAGCTTCTCTAAAAAATAGACATATAGAGGTTAAGCAATGAGATTTTTTTACCCTGTAGAGTACACTGTTACCAAGAGATTCAATATTCCTTTGCTTGTAAATTTTTCTGGATAGAATCCCTTCTGCCTTAGACATTTAGATGTCCAAGGTCTTTTACCTTCTGAAAGACAGATATTTCTTGTTTTCTGTAAAGATAAAAAGAAAAACTTGCTCCAACCCTTTGTTTTGTTTTGTTTTGTTTTTATTTTTACAACTTAAAGAATTGTAATATGGGTAAATGAGCTATCAATTCTTATTTCATGAACTTTCTCTGATTCAAATCAAGTCTTTATTAATTTTGATGATATTAATAGCTTTTCTTCACCTGTGGAAACAAAAACAAAACATCTTCCTCATTGTAGCACATATCCTGGCTTTGATTCTGAGTTCAGTACATCTTTGAAGTAGACAGACTGATTTAGCTCAGCTATTTTTTCTATAGTCCAATGCCTTTCAGCAGCTGTTGCTCCTTTCTCATTAGCTCTGAGAAAATTCAAAGTTAATAAAGCATTATGTAGTCTATTTCTAGGGTCTTTGTTATTCTTTTCTGTTTATTTAGCATATCATTTAGAGTTTGATCTCTATTACTGCTTGCCTTGTAGGATTGTATATGCTTTATATAATGATAGGCAAAAAATTGTTTCATTTTACTAGAGACATATGCTGGAGCATTGTCAGTCTTAATTTGTATAGGTATTCCCATGATGGCCTGTAGCATGAATTCAAATTATATGAAAAAAAGAATTAGAGCCAAATATTGGGGAAAGGCTGAAATATCAGAGAGAGGAAACACCATAGTCAGTTCTCACCCATCTATCTTGGAACTTCCTCAGCCTTACTCCTGGTCATTACTGCTAGTCACTTCTGTCTCTGCTGGATTCCTATGAGGCCTTAAATACCCTTCTTCTCACCTGTATCCCATCTAGGTTAGGATTAAAGGTATGAACAACTCTATTTTATAGCTAGCCTTGAACTCACAGAAACAAAGGAAGTTCTGTCTCTGGAGTTATGGGATTAAGGGTGCAAGTCACCACTCCTGGCATTCCTTATGCTGGGATTAAAGGTGTGCATATTGAATCCCAGCTGTTGGTTCTTGTACTCAAGGATCAAGAAATTCCTGAGCTGTCTGCCTAGGATTTGACTGTGTGCTGTCTCTGATATTTCAGGTTTTACTAAATATGTAATATATCACCACAATGGCCATAACTTCTAGCAAATGTATGATTACAGAATCAGCCTTTTCTGAACTCAAAGCAGTTGCCCACTGAAATTCTGAAGATGTACCTACTGTATGAGGTTCATATCTTAATTTTTCAAATTCTATAAAGTAAAAATATCCATCGCCCAAATTTCATTTTTATGTATACCTTTAAGATTACTTTCTGCTGGCAATGGAGTTTGGTTACAGAAGGAACAGATGGGACATCTTATTACAATTTCTTTGGCTTGTTGCCAAGTAATAGAGAAATCTGGTTTTTAATCCTTTGCTATTGCTGTGATAATTTTATGAAGCTCCAAGGCCTCTAGCACATTTGCTATTAATAATTTAACAATTTTGTCATTACCTTGTGCTAAAAAAAAACCTGTCAGAGTCATATGAGATTGAATGTATGTTATACAGAAGAGATGATTCCTATTCCTCATTATTTCTTGTAACAGAATAAATAGTAAAGTTAATCCTGACTCATCATTAATAAGATCAGCAATTTCAATGGTAAAACAACTCTTTGTGCATACTGAAAGTCATTGACTATATTAAGAGGTTCGGTAAAAAAATCTATTAATACCATTTATGATAGCATATATTTCTGATTTTTTGAACAGAATTATAAGGGCTTTAAGATGCTTAACTTATATTTTCTGGTCTGTGACCTGCCTTTCCTAATTTGTTTGCATCAGTATAAAATGTTGGGGCTCCAGAAATTGGTTTATCTCGTACAACACAAGGAAGAATCCAGTTTGTTTTCTTCTTTGATTTGAGGTTTCTGTTCTTAATATCTCCCAAAAAATTACTGTAGGTTCTTTGCCAAGGTTCACTCTCTGCTCATAATTGTTCAATTTCTTTTTAGTTAAAGGTATACCAATTTCTGCTTGGTCCATTCCTGTCAATTGACAAAGTCTTAATTTTCCTTTAAAAACAAATTCAGAAATCTTTTTCACATGTCTTTATTTTTCACTCAGTGTCTATGGTAGAAATATCCATTCCATTGTCCCTTTGCATTAAAATTCCTATAGAAGCATGCTTAAAGGATATGCATTAAGGTCTGGATCCACATGATACACATGTGCATCCTGTAATTTCTTTTCCACCAAAGCCAGTTCTCTCTCAGCTTCGGGTGACAATTCTCTTAGACTATTTAAGTCCTTATCACCATTTAAGGCTTTGAACAAATTATCCAGTTCATCATTTTTTCATTCCAATAGTAGTTCATAAATTGGAAATGTCTCCTAGCAATCTTTGAAAATCATTAAGTGTCTTCAATCTATCTCTCCTGATTTGTAACTTTAGAAGTCTAATTTATTGTTGACCTATTTTATAACCTAAATAGTGAATGGAATCACCTCTTTATATTTTTTCAGGGGCAATTTGTAATCTCTAAGCTGGCCATTTTTTTCACTTCTTTATACATTCTTTCTAAGGTATCAATATTTGAATCAGCCAACAAGATGCTGTCCATGTAATGATAAATGATATATTGTGGGAATTTGTTATATATCTGTTTTAATGGCTTTTGTACAAAATATTGGCACAGAGTATGTCTATTCAGCATTCCCTGAGGGAGGACCCTCCACTGATATCTTTTTACAGACCAAGAATTATTTTAAGTGTGTACTCTAAAGGCAATTTTTTTTATCTCTTTATTGTGTAAGTATTGTAAAGAAACAGTCCTTTAAATAATTATCTGAGTAACAGGGAAGGAAGCAAAGAAATTCCAGGTGGTAGAGAGCCCATTGGCTGGATCACCTTGTTTATCACTCTTAGATCTGTTACCATTCTCCATTTTGCATATTTTTAAAATAAAAATGTAGAGGAATATCAATGGCTGGTTGATTCTTCAATATGCTGAGCAGTTAACTGCTCCTCCAACTGCTGTTCTGAGGCTTTTAATTTCTCTTTTGTTAAAGGCCATTGATGAAACCATATAGGCCTATCTGTTAACCATTTTAAATGTAGTGCTGTGGGTGTCTTTGAAAGATCAGCAGCTTTTGTGCCTTATTTCTGTACTGAATGATTTGTGACTGTTTCTTACAATACTTTCTATTTTTTTTTCAGAAACATGTCAGTTTATGGTTTATTTCTGTGTTTGGAGGAATGTTAATTTTAGTATTCTATTGTTATAGTAAATCTCATCTCCGTAAATTTATAGAAATGTTAACCACATAGGGCTTTAATTTTTCTGTCTGTTTATCTGGTCTTATACACTCAAGCTGTTTTGCACTCTGTTTTCTCTGAGATAATGTCCCCAAATTCCTCAAAACTGAACATTTTCTTCCCAAGGGGCCAATTTGGATGCCAAGACTCTGGTGAAATTATTGTTACATCTACCCTTGTGTTCATTAAACCTTCAATAGTAACAACATTGATTAATACTTTCAACCTTGGTTTTTGTTCATTTATAGAAGATTGCCAAAATATTCGCTTTATAATTTTTCCTGAGTTTTTTGTTTTTACAGGTTTTCTATTGTTCAGTGTAGTATGGTTTTTATGAGTAGGTTTTAATTTCTTTAATTATTCTGGGAAGGTGCTTCCTCTATGATGACAGGATAAGATTGAATTGGATTTGATATGGGGGCTTTTTAAAATCCCCTTGGGGTGTTTCCCAAAAGCAGAAAGTTACCTTGTCTTCTCCTAATATACTGCACTCATTAGTCCAGTGCCTCCCCTTGCCATCCCTTCTGTGTACCCCAGAAGGGATGAACATATTTTTGAGATTATTTCTAACAAAGACATTGTTTCTGGGAACACTTTATTTATAATATTTTTTATGTAACCTTGCCTTCCACAATTATAACATTTAACATTTTGACCTTTTCTTATACCTCTGGAAATAACCTCTCCTACCCAGTTATCATCACAGTTATAAGACTGTAAATTAATTGCCCCACAAATCCAATTCTTAAGGGTGCTTACTTTGCTTTATAATGGCCTAAGTATTCTTTTACATTGGTAGGTAGCATTCTCAAAAGCCAGTGTTTCAATTATTACTTGCCTAGCTTCTGAATCTGGTATGGTTCTGTTTACTGCTGCAGTTAATCTCTGTAAAAAGTCTGTAAAAGTTTTTTCAGGGGGCTTTGAATACCTTTGTGAAGGATTCAGTTTTCTTTCTTATCTTTTCAATCCAATTCTATGCATTTAATGCTGCCATGCAGCACAAATTCTGGATATGCTCATCATAAAGTGTTTGGTTTTATATAACAGCATAATCTCCTTCCCTAAGAAGTTGGTCTTGGGGGACTATTACATTATTCCTTTGGCTCTGCTTCTTTGTTCTATTATTTTAGCTTCCTCCTTCCACCATGTTTTCCACTGTAAAGGTGGTCCGGCCTCCAAAACAGCACTAACCATATATAACCAGTTCTTAGGGGTGATCCAGTTACAAGATGACCAGGAATTTAGCTTTTGTTTTACAAATGGTGAGTGCATACCATATGTAATGATTACTTCCTTGACACTCCTTAATTTTAACATTTGTGCTGAAGCTCAACAAACTTCTGTACAATTTTTATCATTTTGAAATTTCTTTAAAGTTACTGGATATATTAATGTTGGCTGTTTGATACCTTTAAGCTGCTTTGTAAAATCTTATAAGACAATGTTGAGATTGGTTCTTTATATTCCTCTTTGGGTTTGAATATCTTCGTGTTCCCTCTCAGCAAACTTTTCTAAGACTTTCTTATTGGCATTCACATTAACTGCATTTTTAAATTAAAAAAAAAAACAAATAATCCAACCAATAATATTCATAATAAATAATATGGTAAACATGAGGATAATCCTATCTACATTATCTATCTTTTCCTTTACTGGTTCCAATATCAGATCATTTAGAGTAAAATAAAATAAAATAAAATAAAATAAAACTTTCCATTGCCTTAAACAAATTTTCCCTTTAAAAAAAACTTATTTACTCACCAAACTTTTTGTCAGTGATGGTTTAGATCACTCTGAAGTGGGCCAGCTACCTAATGTGATAGTAGCCCAAGGACAGGGTCCTAAAAATGAAAAAAAAAAACCGTATCTCACCAAGAGAAGGAGACTAGTATCTGAAAAACTTACTGTGTGGCCAGTTCTGCCTAAGCCTGCAGGCTAACTCAGAACAGAAAGCCTGTTCCTACCCTAACCCTACCCAGCCAGTAATTACTCTTCAGGCCACGTCTTGCTCTGGCCTACAAGTGGCATTTTTGGGAATTTATGTTCCATGTTGGATGCCAAGTGATAACCCAATTATAGGTGTTATTAAATGAAAACTCAAAGCCAGATACTGGGGAGCAGGAGCTGGAATATCTGAGAGAGGAAACAGATCACAGTCAGTTCTCACCGAGCAATCTTTCAAAGTCTTCAGCCTGGTTTGTCACTTCTACAGAATACTATAATGTCTGCCTATGCCTCCTTAAGTATCTTCTTAGCCCAGTACCTTCACTTTCAGGTCCAACTCAGCATCATAATTCTAGAGTTAAGAATAAAGGTGTGAGCTACTACAATTTGGTAGTTATCCTTGAACTAACAAAAACACAGAAAGATCCCTGTCTCTGGAGTTATGTGATAAAACATGGAGGTTACTACTTCTCTAGCTTTTATGTGTGTGTGTGGTTTTTTTTTGTTTGTTTGTTTTGTTTTTTTTTTTTGCATGTACAAACCTGTCCAAGAAGAACTATGGGATACCTAAAAAGGAAGAGCTAAAGAAGACACAGAGACTCTGGGAAGCCAGAGCAAGGAGTGAGCTAGATCTTGGATTCTGGTCAGATCTTACTGAATCTAAAGCAGACTCATGTGTCTAGAATAGAATGCATGATGTTGACTGAAGAGTGGTATTTGGCAGATAACCACACATAGTTAAGGCTAACCTATCTACTTGGAGACTCAGTACAGACATGTAGTTAGCATTGGTAATTCCACTCACATATCCTACTCTGGGTAAAATCGACACTTCTATTTTAAATTTTTCTTCTTCATCTGATATAACAATTTTGCTTACCATAAAGATATTTTCCTGTTTAAAAATATTAGTGTTCTTTTGTTGATTCTAAGGCTTTTGAAGAAAGTTTTATAATAATGTTTCAAATAAGATTTTTGTTTTTGAATAAATCATTTCAACATTTTGAATGAACAAGTGATAGTGTTGGTTTTATTTATATCACTGCAGCCATGATAAGTGGGAGAACAATTTCAAGGAGGAAATAATTTGCCTAAAACAATTGAGTCGATGTGTACTTGACACCAGCTACTTGGACAGAATATTATAATGGTGGCACCATGGTGGACAGGAAACAGAGGACACAGAGGAGGTGGGCAAACCTTCAATGTCCCACTTCCTCCATGCAGACCCCATTTTCCAAAGTTTTAATTTCCTGCCTAAACAGCATACTGAATAAGGAACAACCATGAGCATAAGTTCCTTTAGGAAACATTTCATACTCAATTCTTAACAATGATATTCTCAAGATAAGGAGCACAAAGACATCTACAGAACCAGGCAAACCTAGAATACATTTAGAAGATCATAACTAGGTTCTGGGGAGATGATTTAATTGCTCTTGAGTCAAGTGTTTAAAGTCAGGAACATTTGCAAAGTTACTGATAGAGTAGAAATGACAGGACCATCCTGAAGGTAGGCTTTCTAGAATCAAGTGAGCATGTTTGAAACAATTCCAAAAGGTTAGCTGTAGAACTGGTAAATCAGAGGAGTCAGGCTATTCAAAAGCTTCCATATCAATAGCTTATATAAGATCTATGGTTACCGAATCAATGAAGAAAATCAAGAGAAACTAGAGGACTGAGCTGTGTTGGAGGAGGAAGTAGGTAGGAGTCATCTTCTGATGCGGCATTACACATTTTACCTTTACATGGATGAGGAATTACAAAACACCATTCCATCTGTCACCTACTACCCTAACTGTGTAGAGGCATGTAAGCAAGTATCATTTATATTACAGAAAGAAAACCAAGGAGAAATGTGTAAGTGGCTTATGGTTGACAGATTAGAAGGCGACCCTTCAGTGACCTTTTTAACTCCTGCCCTCTGCACTTTCTATCCTGTATTTGCCTCTTCTGAAAAATACTTACTTTGTAATTGTTTTTTTAATAACAACCTTCAATTGTGTTTAATTAACAATGCATTTCTGCTTGTTGGTGTTGAGAAACTCAAAGTGTGGAATAACAAAACTAAATCCATACTGCAGCCCAAGTTCTGTAGCCAGCTGTCCTGTGACCTTGGTCAAATTCTTGAAACTTCTTGGAGCTTGGACTGCTCTGGGAGAATTCAGAATGATTCAGCTGGTGAGTCCCTTCCAGCTGTAAATTTTGATGGCTTCCTATTTTACCGTGTCAGATGCATTTCAGAATCTCCAAAGTATAATTGGTCATGGAAGATCAGGCCTGTTATTTATCTTATTTAGTCAAATATGTTTTGCATGGAATATTTTAATGTATAAAACCAACAAGCATTTCTTTGCAACGATGCCAGTGGTGAATGACCCTCCTCAAAACCCCTTGTGCTTCCTTGTGTAAAGTAGCCTCACTCTTGGGCTCCTGAAGACATGGTGTTGTGTTGCTCATAGGCAGATGTTGAAAGAGTTTGTAATGAACACTGCTTCAAAGGGAATTGGTGGTTTCAGGGTAGAACATATGGCTGAAATTGCTTTTTAAAATGTAATTTACTGTGGTTTTACCTTCTAGTGAATTCCATGGCACCACATGAGGTAGAATTTACCTGCTCAAATAATAAAATTTTAAAGATTTAGGCTTGCTGTCTATGGTGGTTTATCCCATCCAGGATGGGATGGAATTCATGCAAAACATGATCAATGTGATTTGAAAGCTCAGTTTTTGAACTTGTAAGCACATTTGAGACCCTTGCCTTAAATCCTTCATGTTCTTCCTCTCATTTAGTTCTTTCTAGTGAGCACAGTTGACTTCTCCTGAATTCTGGAAGGGCAGAGGATGAGAATTATACTTTCTCAGGATGAATTGTATGGCTTTAAGCAAGGGACTGCTGCTTTTTTTCAATGTAGCTATCAGGCATGTTTCAGCCTCTTGCCCCTGCTCTAATGAGAAGAAAGTATCAAGTTAGATGACCTTCAGTCTACACCTGACCTTCTTTCCACTAATGCTTATGCTTATTAAGCAATGTCTGGAGGCAGAAGAGGTCCCTGAAATAGATGATTTTCCTTCCAGTGTGGGGACAGTAACTTTGCAGCTTTAGCTGGGATTACCTGATTACTCCTCTTCTTGGTTTTCTTCAACTTCTGCTGTTTATAAACTCTGTGATCTTTCAGTCTGAGTTTTTCAAAGTTCACATAAGTAGTTTATTAACATATGTGGAGAAATCTCAGCAGTCAGAATTTCAAAGTTAATATTTCACTCTCCACCATTAGAAGTAATGAACCCATGTCACTTTTAGAATGTTAGTTTTCTCACAGAATATAATCTGAGGGAAAAATAATAATTATAAACTGAGGTGTATAGTATACTATATCTGTTTATAATCTCTAAGTTTTCTATATTTTAGAGGTATTTTTAAATATATTAAATGCATTATGTGTTCAATGTACTATATACATTGGCATTAGGTAGCCTGAAAGAAAGCTCCATTTAATTAAAGTTGCTATGGAAAATCTTTTAATGCTTCAATTAAATAATTTATATTTATGCACACATATACACAGCAGATATCTAGTTTGGTATATGTGTCTTAATCGACTATCAAAACCAGTAACCAAATAATACACATTCCATTTTGTTTTCTGACTGTGTAGGTTTTATCACAAAGTATACTCTATTACTCTTTACAGGAAGGCTTTCCCATTGCTACCTGACATTGGCCCTTTGTCTTTCGACTTCCTGTGTTTACTAGTCAGTACTTATAGGGGGGTGTGGGTAATTCTGACCCATCATTTAAATGCACTGTCTTGTCAATCCAGAGAATAATCTTGGTGTTTCTGCTCTATCTTGTGTATGTTACACAAATTCATATGGCTTCCTCAGGGTAGGACCTGTTGCATGGGTTTGGTTTTACAGTTTATAGATACATAGAGAACAGCTAACTTCTAAGTTAAGGTGATAGCGCCTGAATTTCCTAGGCTCTTCAGTTAAAGGTTATATACATATTATTATTATGTGCTTATGGGCTGTGAGCATGTGCGTGGCATGGCACTCTTATAAAGGTTAGAAGACAGCTGTCAGGAGTCACTTCTATTCTCCTGAGGTACAAGGGACTGAACAGGGGCTGTCTAGATTGCCTGGCATTGAATTGAAAAGAAATCCCCCTGGACTGGAGAGATGGCTTAGAGGTTAAGAATGCTGACTGTTCTTCCAAAGGTCCTGAGTTCAATTCCCAGCAACCACATGGTGGCTCACAACCTTCTATAATGACATCTGGTACCCTTTCCTGTATACTGTATACTTAATAAGTAAATCTTTAAAAGAAAAAAAAAGGAAAAGAAATCCCCTTTTTTGTGGCTCTATTTGTGGTTGGCAGTATCTTAATGTATATATGACATTCATAACTGTAATATAATGTACATCTTGATTTATAATTACTATTTTTAAATAAATTACATACCATATTATAGGAAAATTAGTTCTCACATACCCCTCTCCCAATTGGTTTTGGTTTGCAGGTGAAGATAATCTTCATGACTACTGTAGCTATTGTTCTTTTTCCTTGTGATTTCCACCTCCATCCTGTGTTGTCCTAGAACAATTGCGCCAGCAAGGAGGGCATGACATGCATAGGGAGTAGTTCCTGTCTCTTGTTAGATATCAGTGGTACTGCGTGCTTATTTTGAAACGCTATAGCAACCGCTACAGACCTCAAAGCTTGAACAACAGGGACTTGGTCTCTCATGGTGCCAGATGCCAGAAACCTGTCACCAAGATGTGGGCAGAGCCACATACTCTCTACAGTCCCTTAGTAAGACTCCTCCTTTACTTCTTCTGGCTTTGAGTGGCTTGACATCCTTAAACTCATGATATTCCAGCTCCTGCCTTGGTCTCTGTCTTCACATGGTCTCTTAATGTCTTTATGCTCAATATCCCCTTCATCTGGGGGATAGGTGAGAATCCCATGTATATGTGCATTCACATAAAGGCCACAAGCCAACCTCAGGTGTCATACCTTAGGCATATGACACTTTTATTTTTTAGATGTTATCCTAGTAGACTGGATAAGCTTGCCAGCAAACCAAAGGGATCTGCCTGTCTGTCTCCCCTGTGCCAGGATGATAAATGTGTGCCACCACACTTAGCTGTATTTTCTTATAGGTATTGAGAACTGAACTCAGGTCCTCATGCTTGTGGCAGCCAGAACATTATGGACTAAACTCTTTCCCAGGCTCCTCCCCTTCTTTTATAGAAACATTGGTTTCTAAATTTAAGGTCCCATTTTACAGAGAAATGATTTTATCTTGAAATCATTTACTGTGTCTGCAAAGTTGTAGGGGCAAGTAAGAGCTGTCTCAGTTGAGATGTGAGAAGGGTCCACCTGGCTGCTGATGCTTTGGCCCTCGCCCTTTATTCATACCAACCTCCCTCATCGGCCCAGTAGACCAGTGGAGATTTCAGTGCAGTCACCTTGGTGAGAGTCAATACTTCTCTGCCTCCCACTCTCCAGTGTGCTGAGTCTACTTCTTTCAGCCAAGCCTTCTGATCTCTAGGCAAACACATTCTGTTTGCCAAATGGCAAAAAGTATTTGGGAAAGAATTTATCTGTGGACACAGTGTGGGGCAATAATTAATTAGAGACATTGGAACAAGGAGGGACTGGTTTCAGATTCCCTTCATAGCCCTTGCCTTGCTGGGTCTGGAACTTAGGCCAGTCACTCAACATCTGTCACATCAGCATCTGCATCTTACTAGACACTTTTCCTCCCAGCACACTCACATGACTGTTCCCAGGATTCAGTCCCTCTGGGGTGTTAGACTGTTGCTTTCTGGTTCCTTGTCATTTGGGATTATGCACATGGCTTCTAGATTCATGTGGCACAGTAATCATGAAGAGCCAGAGGCAATAAAGGAAGGTTGGAGCTTCAGTCTTTTATAAACTAATCAGAGCCTTTTTGGTAATATGTGCTCATTAGACATATCCCAAACCCTAAAGCAGAGGGGCTTACATATGGGTGTGACTGGTAGGAGGAAAAATCATTAGAAGCCCCTTCAGCAGCCAAGAAGCACAGCCCTTATTCTAAATATATCATCATCATCATCATCACCACCACCACCACAACCACTACTACCATCATCATTATCATCATCATTTGGAGCATCTCCTAGTATATATAGCTTGGAGTAGATAGTGACTCTTCTAAACACAGCCTTATGTCAAGTTGTATTGCAAAAGTGCAGAGGTTAAAGGGTTTGCTTGAGAATCCATGCAGAGCAGCAGGCACACTATTGTGATAAGAACCTCAATCTGTAGAGACCCTGCTGGGTCATTATATCCTGAATTATTTTGCTACGTGATTACACATGAACTATAGAGCTTCAGAAATAAACTGCTATAGGAGGCCAGGAGGGAACAATATGAGCAGCCATTTGCAATGCACTGCTGCAGAGAGAATAGCTAAAAGCAGTTCTTTCAATCCGTGTTTCTAAACCATAGTTTGTATATCCTCTGTAACTGCTCCTTGTAATAAAGCCACAGTGGCTACACACTCATTCTTGCTTCTAAATACTTGTTTTTGAAGCCACCATTGCAGCGGATAATTTTAGTAGAAGACAGAGCATCGTTTCTAGGCATTTTCATTTCTACATAATTAGAGTAGAAAGACTTTCAAGTCAGCTTCAGGTTCCAGCTTGTTATATAAATAAGTTCACAGGAATCTCCTGCTTTACAGAAATCTGACAGCCGCTATAAAAGGCTTTTGAACATTTTTGTTGCCAAAGTCCTAGGGATTTCTGGAATCTTAAATAGCCTGTTTTAAGCTCCAATTCAGAAGCTTTTTGTCATGTTTAATAATGTGGTGAATAATTCCTTTTCTGTTAGTCATTTCTTCCTTTATAATCCACAAGGATCTTTGAGCCATGGAATGGATATTTTTCTGGAGCTATAAATTAAAAGGTCTTTTCGATCCCAAATTTGAAATGGCTTTTTAATACACCACTTCTATAAATGCATTTATCTAGGTTTAAAGATTCATTAGCAGACATTTAAATGAAGGTATTATGGAGGTGTAATACAATCCAAGGAATGATTATTTTGAAATGAGAATTCTATGGAAGACATTGGGTAATCTTGTATACAGTAGAGATTTTAGTAAGAAAGAAATCATATTTTTAGAGATTAACTACTTGTTCTTCCCTCTGTCTTTCTTCTTAGGTGTAAGATAAGTAGGAAATTTGGTTAGGTTCCAGTGATCACCACTGATTCATAGATTTACTAATACTTGTAACACTTGTGAACCTAGACAAGAAAATAAAATTACATTTGTACTTATACATCTAAATAGATGGTATCCTTTCTTTACAATATGATTATTTCTTAAAGACCATGGTAGTAATGGAAATACTTGAAGGTTCACTACTAATAGCTATCTGTCTATGACATTCATAGTTTCATAAGGCTTAGTAGAAATTTTTTTCTTTTTTCCTATTTTTTGCTAAATGGACATGATGTGCCCATCAATTTTCCATTTAAATAATTAGCCATAAGACTCTCTCCATAGATTATGATCATTGGCTTTGGTGAGCTGCCATGTGGATGCTGGGAATCAAACCCGGGTCCTCTGGAAGAGCAGACAGTGCTCTTAACCGCTGAGCCATCTCTCCAGCCCTCGATCATTGGCTTTGGTTAGAGAATCTTAAGTATAGAAGAGAGCTGTAGCTGAAGCCTATCTTATAATTGGTCAAAATTTTAGACTAAGGGACAGTTGAATGCCCTGCTACAAATAGGAATCTTTTATCACCCACTCACTGTTGGGGATATCAGAGTAGACAGGCAGAAAGTGCAAGAGCCAGAGGAAGGAGTAGAGTAAGGGAGAATGCTATCTTCAGAACACATCATTGTCTGTGTTCTCTGTCTCATAGCTGTTGTGGTTACCAGCACAAGGTCTGCATAAAACTGGACCTGTCAACATGCATTCATGAGTTTTCCCTCTGTCAGGACCTGTAGGAAAACAGCTCTAACTAGAGGGAAGTAGCTCACAGAAACCACTCCTGTCTAAGTCTCTAGATGAGGTTAATGTTTGCTAGTGGAAAGAGAGGAAATCCCTTTGGCAGTGCAGCCACTGGTAAGAAAAAAACCCACTTCCCTACTCACTCACTCAGCACTCTGTGAGCAATACTTACGAAACTCACTGAGCAGTCAATCAATCAATCAACCAACATTAGCAAATACAGGAAAGGACAAGAATTGGAAAGAGAAATAGGTTCACCAGGAAAGGACTAGAAGATAGTAATGGAAATCAAAATGATAAAAGCATATTATATGTGATGAAAATACCATATTGAAACCCACTATGTATATTAATAAGTGTTAATTATAAGTAATTAAGAAAGAAGACTATGATAGTATCTAATACTATAATTATAGAAAACTCAATGTATTATTTGAGTTTTTGATTCTTTTGAAAATACAATAGTTAGTACCTGCTGTGTCTTGCTATTTAATAAAAAAGTACAAAATGTTAAGTAATAAATAGATGTTAAAATATTTTGATTGCTGCATTCCAGCATAACTGAGACTTTCTGTACCACTATATACTTTTCCATCTGAAAATTGTATTGTTGGAAGCAGTGCATCATCACATACTCAAAGGGTTCCCACAAGACACACAAAGACACATTCACACAGACTCACTTCTATGTTACATTATTAATCCTGACATTCATCAAATGAGTGCTGGATAACATAATATCATGCAATGTTTTTACCAACGTTGTAAAGTAAATGTCTTGGTAGCCACTGATCTCCTTGACCTCCCAGGACTGCTACCAACCATCACCTTTTATATGTTTCCTTTTTGAAGTCTCCTCTCACACTGTAAGATATGATTGCTGTCACCAGCCGCACTGTGTGTGTGTGTGTGTGTGTGTGTGTGTGTGTGTGTGTGTGTGTGTACACGTGTATGCATGGCGAGCACGCATGCATCTGTGTTGTGTGTGCGTGTGCATGTGTGTTGAGGCTGGGTCATAAAACATCACTTTGAAGGGGATGCAGGGAAGGCAGTTACCACTGCTAGAGAGAACACTTCAGTAGCACCAAGAATGACGTGTCCCAGCAACCAGGACCAGTGTGACACCATTGACAAAGAGCCATCTTGTAGCAGTTGCTCCAGGCCTGTAAATTTCATGATTATTCCCCATTCACCGGGCACTTGGTCTCCTGCTTTCTAGGACCCAAAGCCCATTCAGCTAAGCTGCTTTTGAAATCCTTTACCCATAAATTTTACCTGTATAACATAAATCTGTTTATGAACTTTGATGATTTTTTTTAAGTAACACTGGACAGCTAAAACAGGGTTTGTGGGTTATCTCCAAGGTCGTGGAACTGGAGAATAACAGAAGAAAGATAAGATCCTAGTCTTGCTGATGAAGGACACTGTTTTATAAGCTCAGTAAAGAAAATCAGAATACCAGATCCCTTCTCATAGTTACTTAGATCCTCCTCCTTCCTTCACTAGTTGCCCTTCCATGCATCATCTACCACTAGTGCTGAACAAATGAGAAAAGAGATCAGCTTACATGATCTCTTTTAATTCTTAGGAAAACACCAAGTCAACATTAAGCACTGGATATGTGTTCTAAACAGAAGTCAAAGTGTCAAATACAATCTCACTGAGAAGATTTTGTGTATGATTCAGAATAATAGCAGGAAGTAGATAAAATGGAAGGCTGCAGCAGGTCAGAGGCAGAAACGAGCCTGGAGGATAGGGTAGGGGGGTATGAAGGTCTTCAGTCAGCTCACCTGTTTCCCTGGCCAGTGTGCCAGCTAGTTCCCAGGGAAGGGCTGCTGATGTTGGACACTGGCCTAAAGGATGTGTTAAGGGAAGGAAGGTTGGGGGAGGGGATCTTTGTGATACTTTGGGAATAGGGTCAGAGAGGAAAGGAGACCACAGCAGGGGTTCTGCTACAGAGCTGGAGGTGAGATGGGGAAATTGGAGCTGGAGGAGCAAAAGGCTTCCCTTTGATATTTATAGTAGCTTATAGGCACAGGTGACACTGTCCCCATTTCAGTGATGATTTGACTGAGTTTATTGTTCATAAAGAAATCTCACAGTTACAAGAGTTTGCTGTGTAAAAACAAAAATAGAGTGTTCTACGTCTGGTACTAGTTAATTACCTGTCCTGTTGATGGAAAGGAAAAGTCACCAGCTAATTTTGATAGAATTTATTTAAAAATAATACTTTCTCTGCTTGGGTATGTATAAGAGAATCACAGACTTTTTAGCTTAAAAAAAAAAAAAAAAAAAAAAAAAACCTTAGGTAAAGATCATCTTCTACCTGAATTTATGTTCCCGAATCGGAGGGGAGCAAGTGAATTATCTTTGGGTCATGCATCTATCTTTAGATGGCATTCGGGAGATAGAACACTAAATGGAAAGAAGGCCTTCCATTGGGTTCTAAACCTTGTAGTATAAAAAGTATCATTTAAATAGCAAACACTGGTTTTCTCTGCTGCTTTTCTGTCTGATTTTTAAACAACTGTTTCATTACGATTGCTATAGTAGATTAGCTTGCTAGTTATGAGGAAAATTTAGAAGCAACTCTCTTTGATATCAAAATATGTTTAAATTCATAAAACACCACTTTTGAGGGAACATCGGGTACTGTGAGAATTGTTGTGAATTATATCATTTATGTACACTAATATGGAAAATGTCCTTTATAAGTACTTCATTTAAAAATTCAATTCCGTTTAGTAAAATTTACATACTACCAAGGGACTTAGAAAATAGGAAGATACATAAGAATAACAAAAGAAATACATTTGCTTGTGAACAAGTATTCACATCTCATATCACCTTCTAGGGTTGATTATCTTGATTCATTTGAAGGGCTTGAAAACCATTAAGCAAATGATGAGTGATCCATCAGAAAAAGAGGCAGAGTTTGATGTGGTATATCAAACTCTCCAAAGATGATTGCACTTGTATTTTCAGTCCTATGTATTCCTCCAGGGTCTGAGAGATGCCACTTTCTTCCTGTTCTCCCTTCCTTGACCCTCGCCTTCTGCTTTTATTCCTTCTCTCTATGTCCTTCCTGTCTTACAACCCTCTTCGGGGTATCACTTCTCAGAATCCAGCCAACAAGTCATGGATTCTTCATGTGGAGAGGTCAGCTGCCATGAGGGGTCAGTGTTCAGCTGAAGCTCCAACCACACTCTCAGCTGATGGTCAGCATCAAGTTGAGGACATCCTCATTGGTTTTGGATGCTGTGACTTGGTCAGAATTAAGTTGAAGACACCCTCATTGGTTTAAGATGTTCTGGTGTGGCTCCTTAAGGATTTTGCCTAATTCTACAGTGGCTTCTAGACCAGTATTGGACTGAGTGATATGGGAGTGTGGTTCACCTTAGCCAGACTGAAAAAGTCATCAAGGGCTTTGTGTAACTTATTTTGTCATCCATTTTACACATTTTATTCTCTAATGTAGCTCATTGGCATGCTTTTGGAGATTTACAGCAGGCCACCAAGATAATTTGTGGCTCATTGCAGTACCAAAGCCTTGTTACTTATATTTAAGATTATTCATATCTCAAAATAGTTACAAATTCAACATAACTTTTGGACAAGTGGTTTATATTCCACCTATCTAAAGCTATATTTTCTATTTTTTTAATTTGTAAACTTTATTACAAAAACATTGCAAAAGAAGAAGAAACAATCATAAGCCAAAATTAACCAGTCTCAAAGACTATGAAATTATATTTTCAATGGAATCTCTTAAGATAGAGAAACAGTTTCTCTGTCATTAGCAGCTTCTTTAATTTAATTTATGTTCTCTCCAAGCTTGACAGTGCTATTAGAATATTTGTATTGTAGTCAGAATTTTCTAACCTGGTTAGAAACTCTCAAATATCCAGAAGCTGCTTTCCAAATAACTGACTCAAAGGCTTTGTATAAAAGTAACTGCTGGTCCAGTAGTTCAGGCTTATTACTGACTAGTTCCTTTGCTTAGGTTAACCTATAATTCTGATTTATGTTTAGCCATGTGGCCTGGTACCTTTGCTTCAAAGTAATATTTTCGTCTTGCTTCCTCTGCATCTGGCTGACATCTCCTTTGCCTTTCTTTCTTCTTTCCAGAATTCCCCACCTCTTCTTCCCACCTGCCTACTGGCCAGTCAGTGTTTATTAAACCAATATTAGTGACAAATCATTACAGTGTACAAGAGCATTATCCCACAATTCATTCATTCTTTCTTTCTTTCTTCCTTCCTTCCTTTCTTTCTTTCTCTCTTTCTTTCTTTCTTTCTTTTTTTAAAAGAAGAACCCTACATCAAATCTTAGTATAGCTTTTTTTTTTTACCATTATCCATAACAACTTGTAGCCAACACTGTTAAGAAAGCCAAATATCCATAATCCATTTTCTGGGGATGTGGACATAGTTCTCTAGACTACTTCCTGCTGGGTGGAGGTGTTGGTAATCTTTTGGGGACCCAAAGAAAATTTAGAATTATGGACAAGTCCTGAATGGAGTATCTGTAAGGCTGGATCATTTCAGCCAGCAGCCTTGAGATTCTGGTTGCAGAACTCAGAGGAATTAGCAACAGAGGTTCTCTGAAAAATTGGATCATCTGGGCCATCCATTCCTATCAGAGATTTTTTTCAGGGGTCTTCTTCAATCAAACCTTATTTTATTTAACTCAGAATGAATCCCATATATTTATGAAGAAAGTGTTACTTTTTGATTATTTAAAGTTATTTATGAACATAAAATATTTTCTTTTATGCTGTACTTAATTTTGTACTTATTCTTTTCAAAAAGCATTTTAAAATGAAAATGTGCATATATTACCTATGTTAAATAAGTATAAGATTTAATAAGTCTGTCAGGAAATTGATATAATTTGGGGGCATTTTGAAGATATAAGTACTTACAGGCATTTTGTCTAAAAATATAGGTAACAGAAAGGAGAAGGATATCTGAGTATGATTTCTATATTTCTATTTTTATATGCACTAATTGATATTCAAGAGGCAAGGGAAACATAGCCCTTATAAATTTTTTTATATCAGATAAAACTTGCAGGCCAGCATACAATTGTACAGTTTTCACTAATTTTAACAGAGTCAACACTTATCATGTTGATGAACTTTCTAATCCTTGAGTGGGTTCAATAAACAAGATCTGTTATGGCTAAATGTGAAATGTCCCCCAAGAGTTGCTGTGTGGAAGGCTCCAAATATTCAGCTCCAAGTATTGTGGAGATTAAACTCAGTGACTGAGGCAGCCTCTTTACTGTATTCAAAGTTTCAAATAATTCTTAACTAGGGTCATATTGACTCTTTTGTCATCAAAACTGCCACAGGAAATACAAAGAACAATCATACAGGGATGTTTTCTAATTCTTTCTCCAAATTATTCTTAATCAATGTTTGCAATTTGACAGAGATAAAAAAGAAAATGATTAAATGCAATTATTTATGCAAGAGTCCATGAACATGCTGATTTTTGTATTACAGCTTTAGTGTGTATGTAGGAAGAGCTGATTGGAGGGACATGGCCATTTTGAACAAGGCTTCTATGGTTAATAGAGTTGAGTTAGGCTCTACATTTGACTTGATCAAGAAACTTGACCTTGAACTGTGTGCAGTGAGCACCTCAATCCTGCAGCTGTCTCCTACACCTGGGAATGTATTGGACGAGACTCCATCTTCATTAATGTTTTGTGCAGTTTATACCTGCACCTCTTCCCCTTCATTCTCCTGTTCACCATTTGCCAATGTCACATACCTCACTGCTGAGCTTCTTAAGCATAAGTTACATCCATTTTTAAGGAATACTCATTTCATTCAGAAGGGTATTTTTAGGTTTATGGTAGATTTGTTCTCATTTTTAGTTTGTTCTTCAGACAAATAGAGTAATATATGCCATTCTTTCTTATTCTTATTAAATATTTTCTACTAAATATATCCTTTTATGATTCTGAAATGCCAGCTTCAGTTTTTTTTATTAATTCATACTGACCTGTGCAGAGCTGTCTGTCTCAACTTAATGGCTATTTATAATATATGGATGGCATTCCCCTGCTATTAATGTTTAATGAATTGGCTCCTGATCCAATGGAGTCTAATAAAGCTGATCATTAGAATACATTGTCTTTCTGCAGTGCCCTCGAAACTTTTCTATTTTCCCTACTGTGAACCTGTGGCTCATACCTCCCTTGTCTGTCTCTCCAAATGCATTCCTCTCAACCTCTCCTTTATTATTTATTCCAAATGTGTATTTTTAAACTTAATTTTTTTTCTAGGCCAGAATGGCAGTCTTTTTGTGATGAAATTGTTTCAATGTCTTGGGCTACCTGATGCCTGGAAAGAAAAAGAGCCTTGATCTTGACAGCTAGGGCCTGACTGACTTGCTGCAAAGTTAGTGATTATTTCCTAAAGCTAAGGATCCTTTATACAGGTCTCTGCCTGGCTGACCATTCCCTTTGTGTTTTCTGAATGTGAGAACTGTATTGAAAGCAAAAGATGTGGGGCTGAAGAGGTGGCTTATGATCAAGTGCTTGTCCTGTTCTTACAAAGACCAGAGTTGGGTTTCCAGCACATATATCAGGAAGCTTGCCAACACCTAAAACTCCAGATCCAGATCCAGAAAGTTTAACAAACTCTTCTGGCCACAGCAGGGGCACACACACACACATACACATGCACATGCACATGCGCGCGTGCACACACACACACACATACTCACACACACAGGGAGAGGGAATGAGAAAGGGAAGGAGGGAGAAGGAAGAGAATGAGAGAGAATATTAGAAGTTGGATTCTAGAAATATTAGAGTTGGATTCTAGAAATATAAAATAGTGAAGGATATATGTCTTTTGTAAATATACTAAAAAGTATTTAATTTCATGCCTTATGGTTTGTGATTAAAACATTATATATATATATGTTTGAATATTAAATGGCTTTTTCAATTAAAGAATAAAATATTTATGTATATGTATACATACATATACATACACATATAAATATCATGAATTGAAGAAGCAAAGTTGAGTGGAGAGAAGAGAGATTACTATTTTTAAGGAAAAAAAATAAAAATGCTAATTAAAAATTACTATTTTTTTAGGAACACACCATACAAATATGTGTTCACCTTCGTTTTTATGCCCATGAAATACTGTAATCAAGCACTTCTTTAATAGTTGTAGGGAAAGGAATTTTCGCTCAGTCTGAAACCGCTCTACTCTGTCCATTTCTCTTGCTGTCGAACTCCCCAAGCCTGGCTTCATTCAGAAGGCTTGGTCTCTAGTAGATGTGCTCTTTCACAGCCAAGTCCCATTCTTGAACTTTCAGCTACATCCACTATTAACTGCGGAGTCCTTCAGGCAATGAACTGATATGTTAGGAGCAAAACCTCCCTGAGTGATTGAAATGGTGATTTCTGGTTTCTGACCATCCCCTCCTCTAACCTGATACCTTCCCAAGTAATTCTTAAAAATTATTTGATTTTTAAGTATAAACACTTATCTTGTAGAAGTTTAGTTTTTTTTTAAGAAAAAGGACAGAAAGTACAGAATTGTCTCCTTTATTTTTTTATTTATATTTTAAGTCTGTTACTTGATGAGTCAATATTGCTGTTATTAACTGAAGTCTGTACTTGGGTTTCTGTGACTGCATATCATCACCTGTTTATCCTTCAGTTTCACACATAGAGAGAAATTCTATACTGTTCTCAAAATTCCTTTATTGAGCCTCTTTTCTCTATTTCTGGTTTTGCCTTCTTTGGAGTGTTATATTGTTGATGTAGAATAATGAGCATTCATTTTACTCTGACTTCTTTCATTAAGTACTATACATTTGAGATTGTGTTTTCATGAGGTGGTTTTGTTTTCTTTTTTCTGATTTTCAGGACAGGTTCTCTTTTTATACATCCAACTGGTCGGCCCAGAGTCCACAATCTTGTCTTAGCTTTCCAAGTGCTTGGATAACAGCATGCACCACCATGATAAGTCTGGCTTATGGAATTTAAATTTTCAACTGATCTGGGAGCTGGATTATGGGATTCTAGGTGGTTATCAAAAATCTACAAAATAGTTTTATAGAATATCTACATGATATTGCCTTCCCACTAACAGTGAATAGATGTTACTATTACTCATACTTGTCAGTTTATATGGATTTAGATATGCTGGTAAGTGTATTGTGGTGTCTTATTTAGGTTCATAATGTCCTAGTGATATGTGTCTTCTCTTTGTTTAATGTTTATATATATATATATATATATATTCTTTACTAAGGAGTCTGTAACTTCCCCATATTTAAAATTAGATAGTTTTAATTATTGAAAATTGCACTTGTTTGTTTATCTGTTCATTTAATGTGTTTGGAGGTAACATACCCATGTGTGGAGATCAGAAGACATTTCACAAGAGCTAATTCTTTCCATCTATTGTGTAGTTCCAGGATGAACTCACGTCATGAGGCTGTCAGCAAGCACTCTTAAGCACCTAGCTTTCTCCCTTGTCTGAATCTGTTATCTTATGGCTGAGTTTTGAGAGTTCCTAATATATTTTATATTGATAGATTTTTGTCATACATACATATGTACATAATTTCTACTACTCTGTGGCTAGTCTTTTTATTCTATTAATTCTATCCTTTACTATTTAGTTTTCAATATTTATTATGTTTAATTTTGCTATTATTATTTTTAAACTTATGTAAACTAATTGGATTTTACTAGGGCATTCTTGTAACATTTGATTTTGTCAGTGTCTTTCCTCGCTTCCCTGCTCCATCCCCTGGCCCTCCCGCTAGACTCGCTCCTAGTTTCCTCTTGTCGGTTTTTCCATTTTTCTTATCATTACTAATTTTTAAGCTCTCTTTTCTCTCTTCAGAAAGTTTATTTTTCTATTTTCATAATCTACACCATCCCATAAATATGCACGAATGAAAATTAAAATCTAAGTCCTCTTATAAGATAAAATCATAACATTTGTCTTTCTGGATCTGAAATGGGTTGCTTAAAACAATGATTTTCATTTGTATGTATTTCTTGAATAGAATTGTCATGATTCCATCTTCCTCCCCCCAGACACATTCATGAATAGTGAGTGATGTAACTGTTAAAGCATAACCAGCCACACATTCCTGGATTAGATTAAAGCCCACTTCACAGAAGAAAATACATACCCAGTATTGTAAGCATGGTCAAAAACACATGGCTGGGAGGACCTAGACCCCAAGGATGACTTGATACTGTGGTTTTACAAAGATTACATGGCATCAAATTGTGTTAATATTTATCTTTATCCCATAGACAGATGTTTCTCTCATCTTTAATCACAGAAATTTCTCTTTGTAGTTTCTTTCATGCTACTTAAGGAAATTAGAATAAATGATTCTTTATTGCTCAGTCCCAGATAGGACATTGATGTCTTCTTCTTTAGGGTTCAGGTAACATTTCAAAGTGAGAGTGGGAAGAGCATGGGACATGGCAGACAGGGAGTAGAGGTGAAGAGTGGTTTTCAGAACATGCCGTAGGCTTGCAGGAGCTCTGATAGCCTGCACAGGGATTGCACAATACTAGGCCTGGCAACAAGTCATGGAGCGTCTTCTGCTGTGGAGCAGTTGGTAACTGATGGATGGTGGGAGAGGATGGTCATTTCCTTTAGTTATGTATCAAATAGTGAGGCCATCGGTCTCCAGTGGATAGTTCCACACCTATGGCCACACGAAGCCCTAGTTACAATCAGTTGTGAGACAAAACAGAAAGATGTGAAGAGATAAACTTTGGCAGTCAGGGTCCCCCCAGCTGCTGCAGAGGGAACTTGCACGGCCACTCGCCTCCAACGCTCAAACAGAGAAGGACTAAGGACTCTGAAAGACAGACTCAGATGCTGAGGTGGGTTCAGCAGGCCCCAGCACCTGAATCCTGCCAGGGAAAATTGTGTTCCGGTTGGGTTCCGGTTCTGGGACCAGGTGCTGTCTGTGGAGCATGTCCCCACACACTCTGTACCAGACAGAGATAAACTTTGGCTGTCAGGGTCCCCCAGCTGCTGCTAAGGGAACTAGCATGGCCACTCCGCTTCCAACTGCCGAAACAGAGAATCATTGAAGACTTAAAATTCAGTCCCCTGCCCAGAGCAGAGTTAGAGATTGAACAGACCTTTTGTTCAGAGGAGACAGGAGACACACAAGCTTACTTGCCACAACTGACCAGGAGCCACATAATCATGAACCACTGAAGCCATGGGCAGACGCCAGTGCAAAAATATATATAATAATATAAAGAACAACAAGGTAACTCCAGAAGAAAGTGGCAGTCCTAAAACTACAAGGCCTGAACTGAGCAATGAAGAGGAAAAAGAACGAA
This sequence comes from Sigmodon hispidus, assembly GCA_004025045.1. Lineage (NCBI taxonomy): Eukaryota > Metazoa > Chordata > Mammalia > Rodentia > Cricetidae > Sigmodon > Sigmodon hispidus. The sequence continues at coordinate 61,535 of PVIH01001142.1, read as the reverse complement.
GCAACACCAAAATTCCTTTATGATGATCATCGAAGCTCTCAAAGAAGATATGAAAAATTGCCTTAAAGAAATAGAAGAAAATACAAACAAAAAATTGGAAGAGATGAACAAATCTATGAAAGAAAACCAAGAACAAGTAAACCAAAAAAATGAAAGAAACATGCCAGGAACTAAAAACCGAAATAGAAGCAATTAAAAAGGCACAAAATGAGGCAAAGATAGAAATAGAAAACCTGAAGAAAACAGTTGGAACCACAGATACAAGCATAACGAACAGAGTTCAAGAGATGGAAGATAGAATCTCTGAAGTGGAAGACTCAGTAGCTCAAATAGATATATCAGTCAAAGAAAACAGTAAAACTAAAAAAACCATAACTCAAAATGTTCAGGAAATATGGTACACCATGAGAAGACCTAATTTGAGAATAATAGGAATAGAAGAAGGAGAAGAATACCAGCTGAAAGGCACAGATAATGTTTTCAATAAAATCATAGAAGAAAACTTCCCTAACCTGAAGAAGGAAATGCCTATAAAGATACAAGAAGCTTACAGAACACTAAATAGATAAGACCCCCCAAAAAAGTCAGCGTGCCAAATTATAATCAAGCCACAAAACAAACAGAACAAAGAAAAAATTTTAAGAGCTGCAAAAGAAAAGGGCCAACTCACATATAAAGGCAGACCCATCAGAATAAGGCCTGACTATTCAATGGAAATGATGAAAGGTAGAAGGGCTTGGTCAGATTTATACAGATGCTAAAAGAGCATGACTGCCAAACTAGAATACTATACCCTGCAAAATTATCAATCACCATAGATGGAGTAAACAAGGTATTTCAGTACAAAGTCAGACTGAAAGAATATCTATCTACCAATCCAGCACTACACAGAGTATTAGAGGGAAAACTCCAACCTAAGAACCCCAGATACACACACGAAATCAAAATCAATAATTCCACAGAAGAATACCCTGGAGAAAGGAAATACAAACAAGTTACCACCAAAAATGGCAGGAAATATGAATCAATGGTCACTAATTTTCCTTAATATCAATGGTCTCAACACTCCTATAAAACATCACATACTAATAAGATGGATACAACAACAGAAGCCATCCTTCTGTTGCCTACAAGAAACACACCTCAATCGCAAAGACAGACACAGGCTTAGAATAAAGGGTTGGGAAAAGATATTACAGTCAAATGGTCCTAAGAAACAAGCAGGGGTTGCAATCCTAATATCTAACAAAGTAGACTTTAAGCTAAAAGCAATTAAAAGGGACCAAGATGGTCACTACTTATTCATCACAGGAAAAATTGGTCAAGAGGAGATTTCAATCTTGAATATTTATGTCCCTAATATAAGGGCACCTACTTATGTAAAACAAACACTGCTAAAGCTTGAATCCCACATCAATTCTTACACCCTAATAGTGGGAGACTTCAATACTTCACTTTCAACCCTGGATACATCAACCAGACAGAGTCTGAACAGAGAAATAAGGAGTCTAAAAGAGGTTATGATGCAAATGGATTTAATAGATATCTACATAAGCTTCCACCCAAATGCAAAGGAATATACATATTTCTCAGCTCCTCATGGAACTTTCTCTAAAATTGATCACATAATTGGTCATAAAGCAAATATCAGCAGATACAAAAAAAAATGGAAATAATCCCTTGTAACATATCAGACCACCAGGGCCTAAAGTTAGAGTTCAACAACATCAAAACCCAAAGAAAGCCTACCAACTCATGGACACTAAACATCACTCAGCTTAACCATCTCTGGGTTAAGGAAGAAATTAAGAAAGAAATCAAAGTCTACTTAGAATTTAATGAAAATGAATCCACAATGTATCCAAACTTGTGGGACACAATGAAAGCAGTCTTAATAGGAAAATTCATAGCTCTAGACGCCTATATAAAAAACCTAGAGAAATCCCACACTAGAGACCTAACAGCTCAGCTGAAAGCCTTAGAACAATTAGAAGTGAACTCACCTAGAAGGAGTAGACAGCAGGAAATAAACTTAGAGCTGAAATCAATACAATTGAAACAAAAAGAACAATACAAAGAATCAACGAATCTAAGAGTTGGTTCTTTGAGAAAGTTAACAAGATAGATAAGCCCTTAGCCAAACTAATGAAAAAACAGAGAGAAAGTGTCCAAATCAACAAAATGAGAAACGAAAAGGGGGACGTAACAACAGACCCCCAGGAAATACAGAGAATTATCAGGTCATATTTTGAAAATATGTATTCCACAAAAATGGAAAACCTAGAAGAAATGGACAGCTTTCTGGACAGGTACCATCTACCAAAATTAAATGAAGATCAGATTAATTACCTAAACAGGCCTATAACACTTAAGGAAATTGAAGCTGTCATTAAAAACTTCCCCAAAAGTAAAAGCCCTAGCCCAGATGGTTTTAGTGCCGAATTCTACCAGACATTCAAAGAAGAATTACTACCGTTACTCCTCAAACTATTTCACACAGTAGAAACTGAAGGAATATTGCCAAATTCCTTTTATGAGGCCACAATCACCCTAATACCCAAGCCACTCAAAGACACAACAAAGGAGAATTACAGACCAATTTCCCTCATGAATATTGATGCGAAAATTCTCAACAAAATTCTGGCAAACCATATACAACAATGTATAAAAGATATTATCCACCACAACCAAGTAGGCTTCATCCCAGAAATGCAGGGCTGGTTTAACATACGAAAAACTGTAAATGTTATCCATCATATAAACAAACTAAAGGAACAAAACCACATGATCATATCTTTAGATGGTGAAAAAGCCTTTGACAAAATCCAACACTCCTTTATGATTAAAACCCTGGAGAGATCAGGAATACAGGGAGAATACCTAAATATAATAAATGCAATTTACAAGAAACCGACAATCAGTTTCAAACTTAATGGAGAAAAACTCAAAGCAATCCCACTAAAGTCAGGAACTAGACAAGAATGTCCTCTCTCTCTTTATCTATTCAATATAGTTCTCGAAGTTTTAGCTAAAGCAATAAGGGAACGAAAAGAGATTAATGGGATACAAATTGGAAAAGAAGAAGTATTTGCATCTATTTGCAGATGATATGATTGTATACATAAGTGACCCACAAAATTCTTCCAAGGAACTGCTACAGCTGATAAACACCTTCAGGAATGTAGCAGGATACAAGATAAACTCAAAGAAATCAGTAGCCCTTCTATACACTAAAGATAGAAGAGCTGAAAAAGAAATAAGGGACACATTACCCTTTATAAAGCTGCAAATAACATTAAATACCTTGGAGTAACTATAACCAAAGAAGTAACAGACCTATTTGACAAAAATTTTAAATCACTGAAGAAAGAAATTGAAGAGGATATCAGAAAATGGAAAGCTCTCTCATGTTCCTGGATTGGTAGGATCAACATAATAAAAATGGGAATTCTACCAAAGGCAATCTACAGATTCAATGCACTGCCTATCAAAATCCCAACACAACATTTTTTGGACCTTGAAAGAACAATACTCAATTTCATTTGGAATAACAGGAAAGCCAGGATTGCCAAAACAATTTTGCTCCACAAAAAAACCTCAAGAGGTATCACCATCCCTGACTTCAAGTTATACTATAGAGCTACAATAATAAAAACAGCCTGGTACTGGCATAAAAACAGACTTGTGGACCAATGCAATAGAATTGAGGATCCAGACATTAACCCAAAAACCTATGAACACCTGATCTTTGACAAAGAGGCCCAAAACATTGAATGGAAAAAAGATAGTATATTTAACAAATGGTGTTGGCATAGCTGGATGGAAGTGTGTAGAAAAATGCAAATAGATCCCAGCCTGTCACCCTGCACAAAACTCAAATCCAAGTGGATCAAAGACCTCAACATAAACCCAGCCACTTTAAACTTGATAGACAAGAAAGTGTGAAATACACTTCTACGAATTGGCACAGGCGACCACTTCCTAAATATAACACCAGTGGCACAGGTACTAAGACCAACAATCAATAAGTGGGATCTCCTGAAGCTAGGAAGCTTCTGTAAAGCCGAGGACACTGTCAATAGGACAAAACGACAGCCTACAGAATGGGAAAAGATTTTCACCAACCCTACAAGTGAGAGAGGACTGATCTCGAAGATATATAAAGAACTTAAGAATCTAGAGCCCAAAACCTTGAGAACCCAATCAAAAAATGGGGCAGATCTAAAAAGGGATTTTTCAGCAGAGGAACTAGGAATGGCTGAAAGGTACCTGAAAAAGTGCTCTTCGTCTTTAGCAATCAGAGAAATGCAAATCAAAACAACTTTGAATGGCAATGTAGCATTAAATTTAAATTCTGCCTTTTTTTACTAGTATATTAGGAAGCAATTGCCTTTTAAAATCAAATTATGTTCTACATCATTGTTGTAATTGCTGATTATTTTTAGAAATATATCTGTCAGATTTTGGAATTTTCCTTATAGTCATCCATGTCATTTGAAAACAGTTTTATCTTTTTCCAAAAAAAACCTTTTCCCCTTTCTATTTCTTAATGCTTAGATATAATTCTATTATAATGTTGAATACTAATATTTAAAGAAGATGAGGTTATCTTGTTCCCAGAAGTATCGGTTTCTTTTGATAATATGACAGGCTACCACAAACTGGTGGCTTACAATACAAGAAATTTATTTTGTTATAATCTTGGAAGTCAGAATTCTAAAAATCAAGATACACACAGAGTTGCCTGTCCTTCATTCAATTTCTTCTCTGGCAAAGCTGTTTTAATAACGTCTTTGCATTGTCATTGTCACACTTCACTATGAGTCGATGACTCTAGTTCCACTGGCTACTGTATTGGGAACCTGAGCTATTTCTGTTTGCCTGTCTCTTTTAAAAACCTACAAGATGTTGGCAGGGCCCTGTCATATAATTCAGGGTAATTTCATTTCAAAGTCTTTCATTTAGTGAAAGTTGCAAAAGTAGTCTTGTCAGATGGACATTTACTTTTCTAAAGAATCATTTTTGCGTTAGCCACACACAGTGTCTGAGCCTCTTCGTTCCCTCACCTTCACCTTCCCCTTCTCCTCCCCAAATTTCTTTCTTCCCATTTCCCTAACCTCCTATTAGTTTCTCTCTGCTTTGGTGGTGCTGAGAATGTACCTCTGGCCTCAGTGCTCTGGCCCTGCTTCAATACTGAACAACATGATTGATCAAGCTACAGATCTTAAGGACAGAGCATCTAAGCTCTTGATTCAGATTTGAAGCTCTGTGAGCTATGGGTTGTTAATAGAGTTTTCTCTGTCAGATTAAGGAAGTTGCTTTTGATTTTAGTTTGCCCAATGTTTTTAATCACGAGTAAACAGAGCTCAACTAAACACATTTTCCATTCATATAACATAATTTCTTGCTCTAGCCTTGTGCTGGCTAGTCTTATGTCAATTTGACACACACACACACACACACACACACACACACACACACACACACACACACACACACGAGTTATCTGAAAAGAGGGAAAATTAACAGAGAAAATACCTCCATGAAAACTGGCTGTGAGGCATTTTCTTAGTTACTCATTGATGGGGGATGGCCCAGCCCATTGTGGGTGCAGACATTCCTGGGTTGGTGCTCCTGAATTCTATAAGAAAGCAGGCTGAGGACGCCATGGTGAGCAAGCCTGTAAGCATCACCCATACATGGCCTCTGCATTAGCTTCTGCTCCAGATTTCTGCCCTGTTTGAATTCATGTCCTGAATTTCTTTAATGATATACAGTGATATGGAAGTGTAAGCTGAATAAATACTTTCTTCCCCAACTAGCTTTTTGGTCATGATGTTTGACCCTAACTAAGACAAACCTATTGGTACAATATATTACAGTTATTGAATTTTGATAGTGTGTTCCATATAGTCAGTTTTACAGATATACTCTAGTTTCCACAGGAGGTCATGATTGGGAAGTGTTCTTTCTGTTTTCCCCTAATAAATCTAATTTGTTTTCTCTTACTTTTCAGATACTATCTTACTACATAATCAGGCTGAGTACCTTGAACTAGTGTTTGCCACCATGATAGGCTTGGTTCAATTTATTCAAGTTGTTAAATTTTAGATCACAGAATTTTTTGCTTGTTTATTATATTTTTGTATGTTATGGTATCTGTAGTAATGACTCATCTTTTGTAACTAATGTTAGTAAAAAAAATTAAATTTTTTTAACATAGCTAGAGATTAACATAGCCTTAATTGCAGAACCATTTACTGTCATTGGTGCTGTGTACTGTTATCATGATGAGATTTTTGTTACAGATTTATTCTCATTTCAATAAAACTCAATAAGTCTAAAAATATTAATTGCCACTATACTCAAATTAGCAAGTGAAAAATAGCATTTAAATTTCATATGGAAGATACATTTTTGGCAAATATTTTTGGTAAATGACTTTTATTCATTTATTTCTTAGCTGTTTGTTTTTATTGAGTGAATAAAATGGAGATGGAAAGATGTGAATGAGGCTGAGGACAGACAGATGAGGGGAGAGCTCTCTGCCAAAGATGTTCTAATTCTGTGAGGGAGAAAAATGCTGAATTAGGAATGAGATGTGCAAATTTAGTGTTTCCATTCTTTTATGTCACTGTAACCAAAGTACCAAGATGTCAACTTGAAGGAGGATTCTTTGGTTACTGGTTTTAGAGAGATCAATCCATGTCTGCACAGGCTAATGTTCTTAAGCAGAGCATTGTGTCAGAGTGAGCATGTGGTAAGGGAATTTGTTCATGCCGTGGTAGAAGAGTAGACAAGACAGAGGCCAGATTCAAGATACCACAGGCCTTTCCCTCCAGCTGTGCTTTACCTTCTAATATATCCAGATCATCTCAGAACAGTGACACCCACTGAGGATCAAGTGCCTCACACATGACTGTTCTCCAGGAGATATTTTATATACATAGCTCATTATTGAACTCTGGTCAAGAACATGAAAACCACTGGTCTGATGTTCTGAAAGCCAGATGCACAGTAAGGCACCAGATTAAGAGAAGCTTAGGAGAAAAAAAAATGATGTGGAAGGATGAAGAAAAAAATAGAAAATGAAAAATCTGTGTCTTCTATGTCCAGAAAACAGTGTGTGTGTGTGTGTGTGTGTGTGTGTGTGTGTGTGTGTGTGTGTAACAAACAGAACTCAAGTATTCCCCAGCAGTGCCAGACCACAGTTGGTTATACTTGTGCTCTGTAAATGGTCTGTTTTAAGTATTAATTATTTTAATAAATGTTACAGAAGTCTTTTTAATATTTAACATGCACCAAGATGAGACACATTTACTAATTCTTTTAAGGCTTCAGGACATTGTTCTTCTTGTGATATTAAACACTTCTGAAAGCCCTTTCCATGTGTCCTTCAGGGATTCTGCATTCTTCTCTTTATTCTAGCCAACAATAATGATGGTTTTACATTCAATAAACCAAGCAGGACTGAGGGGTGTCATTCTGTTCATTGCTGTCTGGAGATGGAGATGGTTATTGCCTGTCATCTTGCTTATTGACAGCAACCAGAATCTCACCAGCAGTGCACTCCATAAGAAATTACAGAAAGGCTTTTCTTTTCAAAGATTTAAACTTCTAATTTAATCAAATTTATTCTAAAAAATGGATATTACATGTAAACATAGTAAGTTTTTTTAATTCAGCACCTTTATAAGACATAGAACCCCCCCAAATCTCTATTCATTTCCTGCCTACCAAAAAGTCTATGCTTAAAATTATCTGACTAAGCAAATTATATTTTACTATGCACATATTGTTTTTTACAATCTTGTATGCTCAGTATCAGTTCTGATCTGTACAGATTTTACCTAGCACATTGTTTACTTTGTTAGAGAAATGGTGATCATATAGCTACACAGAAGAAGTCAGTTCAATTCAGACAGAATTCTTAGCCACAGGTTATTTTGACAGTGCCTAGAGGGCCCTATTCAAAAGGGGCTGAGTGATTAATCACGGTTGTCACTTGTCTGCTTCTGTTAGTGGTGGATGGATAGGGCTCTGGAATGTCATCTTCAAAATTACTGTATCCTTTTGCCCAGGGAATGTCAGAGGCAGACCTACTCAATATCTGTGAAGCTTTTGTCTACACTAAGTGATTCTAGCTCTTTTTTGCTGTTTTTAATTAAAATAGAATTAAATGACTTCTCCTACTTCCTCTCTTACCCTGAGGTCCTCCTTCAAACCTTTTTCATGCTTTACTCTCAATTGGCTAACCTTTTCCTTTGATTATATGTATCACATATGTGTGTATGTATATTACAAGCAAGCGTGTGTGTGTGTGTGTGTGTGTGTGTGTGTGTGTGTGTGTGTGTGTGTGCTGAGCCCATTTCTGTTGTTTGTGTGTATGTTGTTTCAAGGATAATCACATTAGACAATCAGTAATTGTATTCATCCTTGGGGGAGGTGAATTCTCCTCCTAGCAGCCGGTAGTTGCCATGTATTTGTTTAGGGGTGAGACCTGTGGAATTTCCCTCCTTCCATGTTAGCAAGTTATTAACATGGCTATTGCTCCAACTGTGTCTATGTAGCCATTTCTAGAAGAGACTATTTCATAGAAAATCAGGCTTCCTGACGGTCTGGCTCTTAGAATCTTTCTACCCCTTCTTCTTCTTCAGTGTTCTCTATGCCACCCACGCATGTGATGTGGATGCATTTGTTGGATCCAGGATCCTCACAATCTGTTGATGTTTGCAACATAGTATCAGTTAATCTATGAATTTGAATACAGATTCCCACTTGGAATCAGTGCGCATTTTAAGTTGGACTTTTTCATCCTTATTTTTCAAGAAAAATCCTTCCATTTAGGTTTTAATAGGGATCATTCTCTGAATGATGTTTTATAAACAGCTACATACTTTAAAGTTATATATTTATATGATAATTTTTGTAGTTCAAAATTTTGTGCTTAGGCATTTGATATGAATTCTGTTACCTATCTATCAATAACCAAGAAAATGTGGGACTGGAGTCACAAATCAGAGTTTAAGAGTACTGGCTACTCATTGCAGGACTCAGGTTCAATTCCCTGCACCCACGTTGTGGCCTGACACCCTTTTCTACTCCCCAAGGCATTGTGCATACAATGTACATAGTCATACATGAAGACAAAATACCCAAACACATAAAAGTAAATCTTAAAAAAGAAAACATTGCAAAGAAATGTCTATAGTCCAACCTGAGGAAAGCAATCTGTCAGCTGAGATCCCTGCTTTATAAGTGACTTAACTTTGTGTCAAATTTACAATAAAAAAAATCACCAGCACTACTTGTAATTGGAGCCTTAGCTGTGGTCTGAATGGCTGTGTTTCAGCATTTTCTCCAGTGGGCTGCCTTGTGTGTCTTGTTATGGAGTCACCATGTCCTGGTGTGACAGAGTTTCTTTTACTATAGACTGTGTTATCTCTTCATCAATAGAAACATTCATCCCTCATCTTCTAAATTTAAGTTCTCTACATATCAAGGGTCTGATTGGTGTGTTCCTTGGTTATTTCCATTTTGAATGTGTGTATGTAGCGGGGTCATTTATAGAAAAGGGTTGCTAATGATCTTATTAATTCCAAAGACTCTGTAATCAACCCACAAGTTAATAACTGATTACAAGGCTAAAGTATTCATCTATAAATATGAAATTCACACATTTTTTATGAATTATAGTAAGTTTTCAGTTTTGCAAAGTCGTTCATTTCCCCCAGAAAGTCCTTTAACATAATATGAACTCTAGTTTTAAACTAGCACTCTAACACATCCTTAAGGGTAGTAGGAGCAAACTGAAGCCCGTGCAAGTGCGTGATTCATTCCCTGGATGTTCAATGTCTACCATAATGCTAGTGTTTTATAAGTGCTCAGAAAATGTTAGGTGAATGAAGAAACAGATAAAATATAGGTTATATCAGCAGATGTTTCTTAGTGTTCCCAAATTTATAAAATCTTTTGCTTAGGTTGATGAACAAATAAATGATAACTGAGATGAGCCCTAGTGTATGCTGGCACAGCCCTCACAGCTCACTGCGGAAACTGGAGTCCTCAGAGATACAGGCTGGAAAAACCTGAAGGTAGGTCAGTGGAAGGAAAGAGATCCTGATGTAGGGAGTGTGTGATGAGTTTTTATCCTCTATATTATTTTTATGTTGTTGTCACAGCAAATTTCCATACAACTTACAGAGTTAAACAATGGAAGTATATTCTATAGTGGTTTAAAAAGTGCAGACCTCACAAATAGGCTGTTTGTGGCTAAAATTATAGACTATAGGCAAGCTTATGTTCTGAAAGTGAATCTTGGCCCATGGCCTTGACCTCTGCATTCAGAGTCTGGAAGAAGTTACCTCCTCCTCATATCTGCTCACTCTGCCCCACTCTCAGCTGCTTCTCCACAGTGTTAAGAGCTCTCCTGTCCACACTGGGCTGACCTCTTCATCAGTGTTGCTTTCCCTGCTTTATCCTTCAGGCATCTAGTTACAAACTTCACTTTCATGTGCACCCTTCATACGACGATGTCAGACTGTATTTATTAAAGGTACTTGATGTGTCAACATGGGCATCCATAAGCAAGGATGGATGAGGAATACAAAGGTATAAAGTATTTAGTTATTATAATCAGGGAGACTTGCTGGCTAATAATAAAGTCAATGTCAAATAATCTCAAAAATACTTGCTAGCAAATTTTCTTTCTGAAAATTATGTTCAACAAATGTGTGCTTTGCTGTTTCTGACTGTGCAGGTCCTGGGGATGTTTCTCAGCTTTAGTTTTTAGATTGCAATTACTGGACACCTAGTGTGCATCAAAACATAGAATCAACACACTAGGGCATATCACCATGGACAGAAAATCACTTTTTGAGTAGATATGTTATATAAATAAATTATGTGATAAATTAATTTCCCCTGAAACTTATAATAATTTAATTTGTGATTGAGTTATAAAATTTAAAAACTATTCCCCAAGTGCACTTGACACCCTCAATGTCAATGATACATAAAGGATGCTGTTTTGTAAGTATATGAATATTGTATTAAAACATTCAAGTTGTGGCTGGAGAAACAATTTTGTGGTTAAGAGCATGTACTGCTCCTGCAGTGGACCTTAGTTCAGTCTCAGAACCTGCATCAGGCTCTTCACAGGAGCAGGTAACTCCAGCTCTAGGGATGCACTGGCCTTCACAGACACCTGCACTCGCCAGTACATCTGCTGTCCATCTTCCCCGCTCCCAGCTTTTAAAAGTAAAATAAATCTTTTATAAAAGCTTGAAAGTCTAAATAATTTTCAAGAAGTTAAGGTATTATTGTATTACTGGAAACCTTTTTAGTTACTTCATTGTCCACTTAGACTTCAAGGACAAGTTTAAGGTTCTATGAACATACCCATAGTTTGCATTTAAATTTGAAGATTATTTATTAAGTGACATTTCAGTGAGATACAAAACCTACCTCCAGGTTAGTGATTGTGTGAAGTCATTTTTTAGTATGTGTGAGAGAGCAATGAATCAGAATATTTATGATTTAGCACTTTTAAAAATGTCCTTCAAATATGTGTATGTATAATAACTACATAGAATATCAAGTCTAGGTTTCCCAGGTTTTAGCCAAAATCCCACACTGCCTGGCTAGATGAATGACTTTGTGCTTTCATGTCCAGGGTGGTCAACACTCTAAGAATAATAGAATACCAGGACAATAATTTCTTAAGTGGAAGTCCCAGCTCACATATTAAGCTCACATATATTTGCTGAGTGAATTAATGAAGAAATTAATGAGTTAATATTTTAAATAGGACAAGTTAAGTATGAAAGGTTAAATATTAGTTGATCCCTTTGGGTTTTCAGGCTGGGATTTCATAGGTAAAATTAGCATATTTATTGTGTTTGAATGCCAGTGACTCATAGAATAAATATGGTGCATCTTAGGAAGAAATCCTGCTTAACTTTTGGTGGGAACAAAGCTTAGTATTTTGCCTACTAAGTACGTTAAAACACTTTATATATTAATAAATTGCTTTATGTCCAAGGGCTCAATTCATGTAGTATAATGGAAAATTTTTTATGTTTTCTTTACCAAGTGTTCAAATATCTTTGGCACAGTGTACAATAAACATTCCCCATTAATTGTAGGATCTATATATAAAGTCATTTAGAGCCACAAGTTTGATGACTTAAAGAAGCAATAAAGAAAACTCCCTGCAATGCCCTTCCCACCTCTTCCTCATTCCTTTTTAATGGATTGTTTTAGTATAAACAGTACTTAGCTCCATGCTTCTAAATAAACTAGGGTGTTTCCTAAATATACTGGGTGTCTCCTAAGTAGAGTAGGATGTCTCCAAAATAGACTAGGGTGTCTCTTAAATAGGCTGGGGCATCTCCTAAATAGACTGGGGTGTCTCCAAAATACTCTGGTGTCTCCTAAATAAATGAGGATATCTCCTAAGTAGACTGGGATGTCTCCTAAATAGACTAGAGTGTCTCTTAAATAGACTGGGGTGTCTCCTAAATGGAGTGGGGTGTCTCCTAAATAGACTATGACATCTTTTTAATAGACTGGAATGCCTTCTAAATATACTAGGGTGTCTCCTAAATAGACTTTGGTGTCTCCTAAATAGACAGAGGTATTTCCTAAATAGACTAGCGTGTCTTCTATATAAACTGGGGTGACGTCTAAATAGACCGCTGCTGGGCAAAGGTCAGTCTTTGGCTCTGCATTTTTTCAAATGTGGAAGCAGAGGCTTTATCTCTTCTCCTGTCCTGCATGTGCCATTCTCATCCCCTGTACATCCACATACAATTTTCATGTGTACTTAAAGAAGTCGATATTAAATATTTACATTAAGGTATGATATAAATGCCACCTGAAGCAGAACCATGGAGTAAACTTCTGTCCCAATCCCCATCCTACCTGACTTTTGCTGGCTTTGAATATAATTTTCTTGTTTTATGATTTGTTATGCTTTTGCAAATGCTTACAACTGTCTTAACTCCTGTCTGCAGGAGTTGCTAGAAGCATGATAGGCATACACTGCAGCTCCCTGTCAGTGGCACTTTTCTGAAGCACTCCCTGGAGCTCTGATCTTACTGTTGAGGGGTATTCTTTGCAGGAAGCCAATACTTCATGCCACAGAACAAAGCTGAGCTTATTGGGCACAGCAGTATCCTGACAGTAAGGAGCAAGGAAGAGCCACTGGAAGGTCTGATTCTCTTTCCTTTGCTTTACTTCCTGACTTTGTATGTATATCATCCTTCACTCCTTCCCTCTACGCAGTTCGGGAGCTTTTACTAGTTGAATAACTAGCACCACATAACTTCAGACCATTTTGGTCTCCTAAAAAGGAACTTCATGCCTACCTAGATATCCCATGTGTGAAGAAGCTGCTACCCCAGAAATAGACACTCAGTCTGAGTGACATGTTAAATACGTTAATCATAACTATGTATGGCTATTTTTGTCTGGCTTTGTTCTCTTAGCATAGTTTTTTAAGGTTCAGTCACCTTCCCATATGCATCAGGGTTTCTTTTTATTGTTAATGCTTTCTTGTTATATGTACAGTTTATTGATATCATTACGGTTGTGGGTTTCTTAGGATTTTCTCCTTTGGGGGGTGTCTTATGTGTTAGTATTCTGACCCACTTCCTGGAGTCCTGGCCAATAAGCAATACCCTGGCCTGCCTCGTCTCTTACCCCTGCCCCCAGAGGTCGCATGTACTTCAACTCTTTCTCTTTCTCCTTTCTCTTCTTTTCTCTTTCCTCTCCTAATTCTTATTCTAATAAAGTTTCCACTGTGAGTGCAGCCTGAGTGTCTCTTTCTGAGGCCCACACCCATGCTGACCTGTATGCATGGGGCCATATCTACCAAGTATAAGTACTCTCGATATCATAAACAATATTTGGTAAAAAAAAGGAGGAAGAAAAGGATTAAGTGGAGCAGCAAAGGGGAGACTTCTTCTTAAAGACTGCTTGATGTCAGGACACTGGATGGCCCAGGTTATTGCTCATTGGCCAGGACTCCAGGAAGTGGGTAAGAATCCTAACATTATGATTGGTCTTATTATGAGTGCTCATATACATGGGATCTGTTTTCATATCCTTTATATTTACCTAGAGGTTGAAATGCTGACTTATAAGTAGATGTTTACCTTTTTGAGACTCTACCAGAGTGTTTCCCGAACAGGAGGCACTGGTGCCAATCATACACACATACCTATACATATACACACATACGTATATGTGTAAATGTATTTTTTTCCTTGAAAATTGTTTAAGTGACCAAAACTATGACGCATTGATTTGCACTCAGATATAAGAGAAACACATAAATAAAGAAGAACCACAGCAAAGGAGAGCTTTGGAATGTATAGCTAGCGGCACTAGAAGCTCAGCAGGAACTTGCAAATGTCTTGTCTGCAGCTTGTGTAATTGTGATTTTGTAGTGACTGTTAACTTGGTGTTCTGTTGCTGCATCTTACTGTGGTAAAATATAGTGTGTGTTGAGAGGTTTTCAATTTATCCCTAAGTGGACTATCACATCCAGCAACCTCTTATGGTAATATTTTTACTCTATCTTTTCTGCCTGCAAAAAAAAAAAAAAAAAATGTGTAATGTGTGCTGGCTTATAGGTGGGAAGGTATTTCCCTCTGAGCACTGAGTCTTGATCCTGTGACATTGCCATATGAACAGGACTTGCCCACCAGGATGCCACTCCCTGAAGAGAAGTCCTGTGAGTGCATTTTCTCCCATGAATTTAAGAACTGCAAAGCAAGAGGAGGCGGACACCTAGATGATGTTTACTCTGGAAGGTTGTGACACTCATTATTAGAGTGATGATATTCTTAGCTAAAACTAAGAGCATATACTTAGTTTCACAGACCAAATGATTGAAAAAAATATTTAGGAAAATTGGAAAAGTTTACATAATAAATTTAAAATGTCTCTAATTTTAAAACAAAACATAAACATCACAATCAACAAAACAAAACACACACAAAAGCACACTCTGTCTCTGTCTCTCTGACTCTCTCTTTCTCTAACACAAATTTTCTGGGTGCCTACACATTATTCTAATCCAACAGTCTAGATTGTGAAAGAGTAGCAAGCTATGAAGGGTAAATTTATACCAAGCACTTTATTTATATTGTATTTTAAGTGTAATTAACATAGAACAAAGAAAATTTTAAGTACATCATGAACTATATTTTGTCAAATGCATAAAATTATACCCAAAGCTACAGACTCGTCCTGACCATTCAGAAAGCTCTTCCCCACCCATCTGCATTCAACCTTACATTCACTGCTGGCCCCTTGCATTCACTGCTGGCCCCTTGCATTCACTGCTGGCCCCTTGCATTCACTTACCTGCCTCCCATCACTGCAGACAGGTCAGGCTTTTCTAGAAATTTTGTGTAAATAAATTCACCAGCATGTACTTTTTGGACAACTCTCAGTTTTTCTCATTCTCTTGTCACAGCTAACAGCAGGTCATTCCTTTTCATTGCCAAGTGCTGCTGTTCTATGATGTTCAAGAATTATTTGTTTAGCTGGAAATAGATATTTGCATTCTTCCTATTTTGAAGCTTTTATGAGGAAAGCTATAATGATTCCATATACAAGTCTACATGTGAGCTCTATTTGCTTTTTTCTTAGATAACTAGCCAAAGGTGGAACTATTTATGATTAGTGTTAGGCAATCATCAGTTGTTTTCCCAAGTGGTTATAGTAGGTTGTGTTCCATTGACGTGGAAGTTCCAGTCATAGCCTGCCTTGCCAACACTTGCTATTGTCAATGGTTAAGTAGTCTAAAGTTACTGGAAGAAATAAGAAAGGTTTTATTTGGCTCCATGGTATAGCAATTCAGAGATACAGGTTCATAGAGAACTCAGAATTGATGTTCTGAGAAAAACAATTGAAGAAGAGCTTTGGCAAGTACAAAGATAAAGAAAATAATGTATGAATATATCCAGAAAAAACCCCTGTAACTTGATGATATACACTGAAGTCACAGAATGTAGTGGTTTCTGTGAAAACTGCCCCTGAGGCTCACATGTCTGAGTCCTTGGTCCTTGGGGGATTGTTTGCTAAGGACTAGGAGTCATGGCCTTAGAGAAAGTGTGTCACTGCAGAGGGAAATTGATGTTTTTGAAGCCCATGCCAAATCTTTCTCTCTCTCTCTCTCTCTCTCTCTCTCTCTCTCTCTCTCTCTCTCTCTCTGTGTGTGTGTGTGTGTGTGTGTGTGTGTGTGTGTATGTGTGTGTGTGTCCAGTGTTCACATTCCAGGCAGCAGCCTCAACACTGCCTAAGTTCTTATTTGCAGTGGACTCTTTTGAGAAGGTCCTTCAACTGTTTTTTTCTCTAGTTTTTTCTTTTGTTTTCAAACATTCTATTTAATTTTAGCCATTCTGTTGGTTATTCAGTAGTATATCATTTGAGTTTTAATTTATATTTCCCAAAGGAATAATAATAATAATTAGGTTTTCTTGGGCTCTTAACTTCTTTTCTATAATGCCATTACAGTGTGTGTTGCTCATTTTCAATTGACTTGTCTATGCTGATAATGAACTATGAGAGTTACTTATTATTCTAGTTGTCAGTACTTTGATAAATGTAACACATATTTTTTCAAGTGTATGATTTGCCTTTTTAAAACTTCATCTTTAAAAATATTTGAAAAAGTTTATATTCATGAAAGCTAAATCCATCTTTTCTTCTGTATCCAAGTGCTGAGAAAACTTTTACCCAACTTGGGATGTGGAAATTTCCCTTTAATGGTTCATAATTGTAGTTGTGATGCTTACACTTGCCCCTAGTTATTTCTAAACTCCTTGTCTGCAAGTGTGTAGCTTAGTAACTGTTGAGGTGACTCTTACTATCAGGCACTTAACACATTTAATACAATTGTGTCCATTCATACATGGATTCCCTTGATATTTATAAATTGTGTAAAATGGCTATTCATGATTGTTTGCTGTTTTTATTTGTTTCATTGTTTTAAGACATGCTTCACTAATGTAGCCCTGGCCTGCCTGAGACTTTCTATGAACCAGCTTGGCTTCCAACTCATCATAACCTCCTTAGTGCTGGGATTATAGGCGTGTATCACTGCCCACCCCCCAGCTAAGGTATTCTTTTATAAAAGAAATTGGAAGGTTATTGAATTAAGGCAACTTGAGCAGCCTCCTTTTTTCTGTGCTCCTGTTTAAGCAATGGAACACAGTTCAGTGAGAATAGTTATTCTAGGCAGGAAAACAAAACAAGAACTAGCTAGCAAAAATAACTGAACCAGAAGCTTTGGTGCCAAATAATTCAAGAAAAGCAAGTGCCTCACTCTGGGAACAGAGGTTCACTCATACCCTTCAGTTAGCACACCCAAACCCTTGTGATCTAGGACTGTGTTGGACAGATCCTTTAATGTTGTGCTTGTATTAATATCAAATCTTGGCATGAGAATGTCTCATTAATTGCCACTACAATTATAGTTTTTGAGACAAGGTCTCTAAGCTAAACCTGGAGCTGGTTTTGGCTAGACAGGCTGAGCAATGAGTCCCAAGGACCACATCCATCCTGCTTTCTGACACTGAGGTTAGAGATAAACAATGCCTTGCCGGACTCTTAGTAGATGCTGGTTATCCATACTCATGTCCTCATGCTTTGGCGCCAAGCACATTATCAGCTGAATCAGAGACCTTGTCTTGTACCTTAGTTAACCTTAGTTAACAGTTTTCAAGACTGTTTTGATCATTCTAAGTCCTTTCTGGCTTCATAAAAATTTTATAATTAGCCAAGTCTTACGGTTTGGTGAAAGAAATACTTATTAGCAGTAATAGTAGAAAATTATAAGAGGCCATTTGGATGTAAGACCTGATAGACCAGAATAAAAATCAAAATGAAGGGCCACCAGCCTGACTGGGGAATAAAGGTGTTGCTGACAGGCAAGAATATCTGAGTGCAATCCCTGGGACTGACTCACAGCAAGGGAGAGGCAGCTCCTGCAAGCTGTCCTCAAGTGCACGTGCTGGGCTGGTACAACCTCCTCCCCCTCCCTCTGCGTGGGGGATGTGTTATATATTTAATAACGCTAGTCTGGAATACAGAAAAAAGATCCACCCACAGTCAATCCAGGAGGGGCAAAGACTGAGTGGTGACGTACGTCTTTTATCCCATAACTCCAGAGACATAAATCTTTGTGTTTCTGCAGTTCAAGGCCTAACTACCAAATAGTAGTAGCTCATATCTTTAATCTTAATCTGCATGTGAAACAACTGTGTGAAGAAGGTATTTGAAACAGGCATAGGAAGACAGATTATTCAGTAGAAGCAACAGGAGCGAGGCTGAGGAAGCTGGAAGATAGTTGGGTAAGATTTGATTGCGGTCTGTTTCCTCTCTCTGATATTCCATCTTTTCCCCAGTATCTGGCTCTGAGTTTCATTTAAAAACAAGCAGAATTTGTTTAACAGCCCTCCACATGCCCAATAGAATCACCCTGTCATAGTTCAGGACATTGGTCCTTTGTCCTTTCACAAAGTCCAGATGAATGAGAGACGAATTTCCCCAACAACCTTAAATTAATGTGATAAACTCCCTCTGATTTAATCCTTAGGAAAGAAGAGATAGAGAACATGCAAGAAGAGGTGGAAAGGGCATGAGGGAAAATGGGGTCCTCCAAATCAGCTGAGCAAAACTTATATGAAGTCACAAAGCCTGAAGCAGCAAGTTCAGGGCATGCCTGGGTCTGCACCAGGTCCTCTGTGTATACATTATAATTTTCAAGTTTAGTATTTTTATGAGACTCCTGAGTATGTGAGTGAGTGGGTCTCTGATTCTTGTGCTTCCTCTCGGTCTCTTTTCCTTCTGTTCTGTTGTCTGACTTTGATGTGATGATTTTTTATTTTATCTTATATTTTATTTTGTCACATTTGGTTGTTATCTCTCAGAAGCCTGTTCTTTTCTAATGAGACAGAAAGAGAGTGGATAGGATGTAAGAGGAAGTCAAGAGAATCTGAGGAGAGTAGAGGGAGGAAAAGCTGTAGTCAAGATATGTTGGAAGAAAGAAGAATCTTTTTAATAAAAGGGTATGTGTGGGGAGTAAGCTAAGATGGAGTCATAGGAAGCAGGTTTGCTATTACTGCTCTGTTGCTGCCCTGAGGAAGAGGATATTTTCAAATGCCTGACCTCCTTTCTGTCTTCTGTCTCTGCTCCCAAGTCTCCTAAGGCCAGCCCCTCAGAACACTGTATCCTTTCTAAGTAGGAGGTAAGGTGCTCCTTGGTGTTGGTTTGTTCCTTTGCAGTCTGGGCATCCCCTGCAGGGCCTTCCACATGCTAGACACATGCTCTTCAGCACAGCTCCTCTCCAGGCCTATTGTTCAGTTCTTAAACAGAGAATAAAGCCAATTAAAATCTTTGGCAAGGGAAGCAGAAGGTCATTTTATAGTGATAAAGAAGACAGTTCAGCCAGAAAACCTAATAGTCCCAACTTTAGGGGTTGATTGCATTAGAGCTTGTCTTGATGTTGGAAAAGGGTTCTACCAATTAGCCAAGCAAGAAATATTTATCTCTTGAGTCCAGCTAGTTTTACAGTTACAAAGAAATCTGGTCTCATAAATTGCCTCTGAGGTAAAGGAAGGGAATTAGTAAGTTCTAAAGAGATTTGGTCAGCAGATTGTCACTCAGAGAGAGCTAGCCCAGCACAGGCAGCCCTGCAGGCCACCATTGCACTGTAAGTGGAAGGTCAAGGAGGCCCTGTGTCCACTCTGCTCTGTCCAAGGCGAGTAGGAAGGTGTGGTCTGCAGATGCAGGAGTTCTGAGGGAGGAACAGTTTTGTCTTCCTGAGGGTGGTTCTTTCCAGCACTGTTTAGTAGAACCAAATGGGTTGGTGGAGAGGTGACAGAATTGCCCCTAGGCTTCAGGGCTCCATTTTGTTGTTTTTAAATTGTAGCTCTTAGGAGGCAGGGAGAGGTCAATGCCGTCAATTCTTGTTTGGTGTTAGAGTCTTTCTCCTTGAACCTAGACTACCAGTGTGATGGGTCCCTCATTAAAAAAATAAAATTTTGATACTTTATACTTATATAAAATAGTTTTATTAATTTCAAAATTATTATTCAATGTATTTTGGATCTGGAGTAATTAATATAAGAAATAAATGATAGAACATTTCTCTAAATTCATACCTTACTTATCTTTTAACCAGATCAATAAGGCAAAATACGTCAATGTATTTAATGTAAATTTTATATGATACAGAAACTTGAGACCCTAGAAAATATAAAAGGCTATCTTACTATAATCAGTGTGATGAAGTGCATGATTGTGGAGAAATAAAATTGGAGGTAGAGAGTTCGACCATGTGGCAGCAAATGAGGGTGATTAGCAAAGAACGTTGGTTAAATTCTTCCATACTTTCAAGTCTTCCAGATGGAAGAACATGCTTCAGATGTGAATTTAGTGAGGCTGTCTCTAGAGAGGGAGTTCCATGCTATGCCAAGAAAGGTCTTGATCTTTCAAAATATGCTTTCTGAGAGAAGGGCTGGAGGCCAGGGTGCTTCTTACCCACAATTAAGCCCAAATCCCACAATGCTTAATTTTGAGATGCTATGTCTCAAACAACACTAACACCTTATGTACTGAGGTGGTATATTAATAATGTCAGCCTGCCTGTTAAATTTCTCTTCCATTTAATTTATCATGCTGTTTATCTTTATACAAGAGAGATGTTGATTTGAGGCTACTGGTTTTCCCTATGTCTTGAAGTTTTTACCAGAATTCTTTGCATATGCTTTACTATAAATGTCTGCTCTTGGGAGTCAGACTCACTGAGCAGAAACAGACTCTGGCTGTTTGTAGTTGGGTCCCTCCACCAGTCATGAGGGTGCTTTTATCCTTGTGTCATAGCTGATGGGATGTGAGGTATGTATATGTATTTTATCCCCCTTTCTCCTCTGTCATCCACATAAGATAGCAGATTGAATGAAAAACCATTCGAATTCATCAAGATTCTTAAAATATTTGTTTGCAAAACCATGAGTTCAAAGCCATATCATCTTTACAGTTTTATTTGCTAAAATTTTTGAGCTAGCTAATGGTTACTTCTCTGAGTTTTTTAACACATTGTCTCTCCTGACACCACTGTTATTTTTTAGGGAAGAGAAAATTCTCCTGTGGTGGCAATAATCCAGTAACTGGAGTTTTAAAATATCTCCCTGTGTTCCCCACTAGTTTGCAGTAGTCATCATATTTAATTGGCACATCCTGAAGTGTGAACCAGCCTCCATACCTTCAAAGTCTCCTAGAGTAGGTAGGCACATTTGCTAGTGTATACAAAAGCTCTACTTCTCCCAACCCCCACAAGTAATGTGCAGTTTTCAGGTATACACAGAACCAGAAGGAGTATTCTCTCTCAGATGTTTAAAAATGGTTTGAAGATTGTTTTCCTTGCACTGGGTGACTGAGTAGTGTTAGTGTGTGGTAGGAGGCCTACATTATTTATTCTCCTGTAGTTCCCCCATTTCTAGGTGTGACTCTGCTGTGTGGCTCAGGCTGGTCCCACACTCTACCCTCCTACCTCCACTTCCCAAGTGCTGGATTGCAACTGTCCACACCACTCTTGGTCCTCAAAGGGCAAGCCTGTCCATCACTAGGACCCAGCCCTTTGCTTTGGGTCCCCTCTAAGTATTTTCCATTTTTTTCTTGCCTTGGACTTTACTCAGTCTTGACATAGTAAGTCTAATCCTTTGTTTAGTTTTTTCCTTCTCAGCCTAGACTCGAGTTCACACAAAATGCTCTGGATTCTAAGAATCTCACAGCACAGTCCTTGGAAAGATACTATTGCACAATGATTTTGAGTTAGGCAATCTGGATACTTAGAACAAGACTCTGGACAAGCTAATTAACCTCTCTGAGGCTGTGCTCCTTTTTACAGGAATGAGATAATAGCTGCACTTAGCTCCTGAAGTTACTCTAAGGATTTAGTGAGGTAATAAATGTCAATCCTTTTAGCCTGCCTTCTACATGTTTTAAGGTATTTTGGAAAATCTCTCTATCATGTGTCCAGGAAACTCGGAGGACTTGTGGCAGACCTGAAGCCTTACAGAGACAGTCTAGAGACATGCAACTCTATTTTTCATCCTTGTCTCGCTTTGAACTTTGAAACTTTGATGAAGATTCTAGCTTTCCCTTGACCCAGTTCTAGCTGCAGTGTCCAGCCCTCTGCTGTGTCCTGACAGTACTCGTTTGAAGAAGAATCGTGAAAAGTAGGACAAGATTCCTGCTCTGTCCTTATGTTGTCCTCTTGCTGGTGATGAGATGACTCCCCTCACTTCTTCCTGTTTCCTTTGCCCTCCTTCCATCAGCCGCTTCCTGTTGTGGTAATCCACTCTGAGCTCCGTCCACTGGCAGGGATCCCCTCTGACCCTGTAAGACTGTGACCCTCAATGGTCACTCTTAAATAGTAGTGAAATTAAAGTACATTTCAGAAATATATCAAGTTTGCAGTTCAGGGCATAGAATCCTTAATAGGCTGCTCTAACATCTTTTAAAGTAGCAGTAGAGGTCAGACTCGGGCACCATGCATCTGTGGGAGAGCACTGGATCTTCAATTAGAGGTACTTTTGTGGTATGGGGAAGAGCCATAGATGCCTTTGCTCAATTGCTTCCTGACACATTAGGTCACACTCTCTATCTCCATGACTGTCCCTTTCTCTTTTGAGCCTAGTGTTCAAAGATGCACAGGTTGCTTCTTTTCTTTTCCTCTCCATTTCTTTATGAAGGATTCTTTGCTTCTTAAAACTCTTAAAAACTGTTGGCTTTCTCTTGTTAACCTGTCTTTGGTTACAGGGACCTTATCTCTGAGCAAGGTTATGGATAAAGAGATCTTTCCTGTTTCTCCCACATCATTGTCAGAATACAACATCCCACAGATGGTCTGAAGCAGCATCATATAAATCACCTCTCATGTTGCACTGTACTTTCCAGAATGTCATATCCCTCCCTATTGAATAAATCCAAATGACGGTGGATTTATTCAATAGGGAAGACAGTGTAGAATGTAGAGAGAAAAGGGGCAGGTTGAGAGGCTTTAAAGTAAGCAAAAGAATCTCGGCCCTGCAGGAAGGGAATAGGGGTGGGAATTTCAACCACTTTCCTTAGAGGGATCAAATGCTCAGAGAATATTAAGCATACTGTCCCACAGTATCCTGTCATGCTATACACAGCTACAGGTTAGATAAGTCACCTTCCCAGAAAGTCCATTTTTTTCCTTGTAATATTTGCAGAGATTATTTTTCATGAAAGTCCACATTGGTATATATATATATATATATATATATATATATATATATATATATATATGTGTGTGTGTGTGTGTGTGTGTGTGTGTGTGTGTGTGTGTGTGTGTAAAATCTGCAGATATTTTTAAGAGGCCTCAGAATATTTACAGCTTTTCACAGTCTGCCTTCCCCCATTGCTTTCTTTCTCCTTTACAAAATAGATGTTAATTCTCTTTGCCTGTGTTCTCTCCATGGAGAAGAATAAGAACCATGAACTTAAAATACATCAATGCTTAAAGAGACATCACATCTTTAAATAAGGTTGGGACAGACAGGAGGTGATGGAAGGAAGGATAGAGAGAATGTGGGTAATGGGTAGCAGAGTACCCCCACTCAGGATGTGTTTCAGATGCTTTATAGCACAGTAGTGAACTAAAGTATACAACCATTAGTTATGCATTTCCTAGTATCAGGAGTGGTAGAGCATGAAGGTTACAAACACGTGTGAATAATAATAGTTTAATCAATACAAGTGCCAATTACCCCATGCAATATGTATACACTGCATGAATGTGCCAGTGGTGACATTACACTCCATCAACAGATTTAGATATCACATGTCAACTGAAAACAACAATTAAAAGGAGAGAGGCTGGAGAGTAGATGCACAGCCTGCTGAACATGGTGGGAACTTGGTGGCCCCACTTTGCCTCTGCTGTAGATTGGGCTTTTGTAAACTAAGGCTGGGAACTACAAAGAAGCCCGGCAAGAATGAATTTGTCTCTCACCTGAGGAGGCTGTCAGTGAGGAAATCAGGTGAGAACACAATGGCTGTTCTTTCCTTCTGGGGGCCTATGACCACTGCAGTCCTTGGGCTTGGCTCATTTACTCAAAGTAAACCTCGTTTTAGCAATCTAAAAAGAAGAAAATGGTTTTCACTCACTTCTTGGTAATGTTATAAAGATTAAACTGAGCTATAGACATAGTGCTCTGGGGTGTGTCTGACATTAAATTAAAGGAAGTCACAAACAAGGCCTCATTGTTGACTTTTATGGGAGATAAGGGTGAGCGCACATGTGTAAGTGTGTGGAGGCCAGAGGACAAACTTGGAAATCCTTCCTAGAGTCCTCTCTGTATTTTGTTTGAGATAATATGTTGCACTGGCTTGAAACTCACTTGGTGTTTATCGTAGGATGGCAGGCCAGCAATCCTCAGGCATTCACCTGTCCCTTCCCCTCCAGTCCTGGGGCTGCAAACACATCCTGCCATGCTCAGCTTTCATGTGGGTCTCTGGGAATCAACTCAAGTTCTCATGCTCACAAATCGAGCACTGTGCAGTGTGAGCACCTCAGCCCTACTGTTCAGCAGCAAATTTTTTGTGACTTTAAAATGTGCAACATAAAGTACATGCCCAAAGAGAATTGGTTATTTTAATGGAAGAAATGATGTATTCTTTTAAACAGAAATTACTGAAATGCAAACTCAATTATTTATTAATTTTCACTTAGAAATTAATATAGCAAACCTTTGTAAAAAGTAAAACCAGTATTCAAGATACCCATCGAGGTACCAGCCAAGGTCATTTAGGAAGGGTGTGTATTCAGCCTCTAGACAGAATGAAGGATCTCAGCAGCTTGAAAGTCACAGCTTGTGTATGTATTTACAAACCAACCCATGCCAAAATTGTTTAATTCCTTAAGGAGATTGTGGAGGTTATAACTGGTCTAAGAAAGTTCAAACTACAAACACAAGGATGAAATTATTGTGAAGACAAACCTGCTTTTTTTGGCGCTGGAAGGGAGGAAGCTAATCAAGCATCACAAAAACAGGAAGCAATTTGTGTGCTTAAGATTCCTTACTATCAGCCATCTATAATTACAGAATTACGATTGCCTTAAAGGCAACTCTCTCTCTCTTTTTCTGTATCTGTCTGTTTTTCTCTCTGTCTCTTTCTCTGTGTGTGTGACTTTCTCTTTCTCTGTCTCTCTGTGTCTCCCCCTCCGTGTGTGTGTGTGTGTGTGTGTGTGTGTGTGTGTGTGTGTGTGTATACAAGTCAGTAAGAACTATATGTTAGTGCAATCTCGAGAAGGGGGAGACTGGCCTGAAGGGAAACTGGAGCTATTGAGAACAATTAGAGAAGCACAGTGTTGGTTGTCTTTGGCACACCTTGGGGTTATGTCCAGAACCATGTGGTTAGGGCAGTACTGACATTATTAACAGAGGGCCAGGAGCCAGTTACTGCACCCAGGCAATATCCATCAAAGGGATTGGTTGATGGGAAGTGGAAATGAACTCAAGAAGAGTCTGGTGATGGCATACTCAGTAGCTATCTGGTCCAGGGCTTTCTGTTTTGTGGCTATAAGCTCGTTGACCTCTTTCAACCTCAGTTTGCTTATCTACAAAAATGACATAACAGTAAGACTTCTCTTCAGTGTTATGAAAGCCAAACCAGGTGGCATATTATCTTGGTCAGTGTGGATTTTGAAAACAAGATGCCCTAATATAGGTAATGTAAAAACAATGGAATTTATGACTGAGTTCTAACAGGCCAGAAGGTCCTAAGAATAAAGTTTGAAAGAGGGTACATTCTGTGTGATCAGGAGGATTTAGAGAGCTTGGTACTGGTGAGATCAAAACCACGGGGCACAAGGTACCCAATGCTCCTACAAAATTAAAGCTTAAAAAGGTTGTTGGTTTTTTTTTTTTTTTTTTTTTTTTTTTTTTGAAAAAGCATCAGTTTTGAGAGTCACTTAATATGATGGATTTTACAGAGACTCCAGAAAGTCATTTAGGAGAGACTCTGTGGAAATCTGAGAGTCAAGAGTCCCCCATCAAGGAGCCCTACACTGGTAAACTCAGAGCTTAAAACTGTCCCACACAGGTGACAGAGGTGGGTTTTTCTTCACATCCATGCAGGTTCCCCCAAGAAGCCATGCTTTAAGGGAGAATTTTTTTGATAAGGTGATGTGTTGTTATTTAGAGGGTGAATCTGACTCAGAGACAGAATGTGAAATAAGCCATGGCTTCATGGTGAGTGTTCCTTCCAGACGCACGTCAGCTGCAGAACAGTATCTAATGATCAGCTGAAAACCACAGGTTTATTTCTTGGGTTCCTGTATTTTTTTCTTTTCTTAAATATAGAAATAGCTGACAAATTTTAATGGGAATATTTCACTAACAAAATTTCAACTAGAGATTCACTTCGAAAGCTGCACTCTTTTGGATGCCTGGGGTTTGCATAGCTTGCCTGAAAGCAGCTGCTGAGAGGCTAAGCCCTCTACCACTGGCCTATGACTGCTGACTGAGGTTTCCTACCATGCTCTTATCCTGGGAAGATGTCCACCTTGCCCATTCACAAAACCTGCCAGATCCCCATGGGCATCTGCCTGGCAACCACTGCTCTACCACACAGTGTCTGCTCAGTGTGGTGTTACCTCTAGTTTTATATCCTAGAAATTCCCCTCACCCAGAAATAGAGAAGTGTATTCCTACATCTAATTACACTCCTCTAAGGTGAGCTGGAGCTGTTTACACTTTGATGAGGAAAAACAAATATATCATATCTATTAAATACATTAACATTATGGAAAAGTTAGACAGGAGGAGAATTCTCAGGACACTTCATTTCTAACCTAAACCACAAGGAAAAGTTATTATAATTCTGCCATCTGTTCAAGTTTTTAAAGCCATTTTGGTAAACTTAAAGCTAATGCAAAATACATGCCTTAGCACTAATTAACTGAAAAAAAAAATCTGTTTCATTCTTTTCAGATAATGAAAAAAGATGTCAAGGACATGGTTTCTTAAAGAAAGTCTAATTTTTGGCAGTTAGGCTTTAAACCAGCCTTGTTATACGCTCATGAGTACAGCTCTAAGAATAACAAGAAGTCATATCAAATAGCCTATCAGGAAAATCCACACACATACTGGCTTTTGACATTTACCACTGTAATTTAGATTCCTGATTCTACTTAAAGATTAGTGTGTTCTCTGGCTGACAGAAGGTTTCTGTATTGATTAGGAGGGGAGAGGAGTGGATTGGAGTGGAGGTCTGTGCAACATGGGAAGTATCCATAAGGCCAATATTGATTTCATGTCTGAATCCAAATACCATGTGATGCCTCTCAAATCTAACTAATTGAAATTTATGCTGTTTGAGTATGTTTACATTACATGTCACTCGAAATGACTTTTCAGACTCATTCAGTCATATTCTGTTACAACACTGAAACAATGGCATGGATCTGCTTTCAGTAGCTTTTTGTTGTTGTTTAAAATAATACTCTTTTTATTTAAACTTAGTTCTGAGATTCTTTTGACAGCATTCATTCATTTTTTTCTACTATGTCTTAGATATATTCACTATTAGCTTGGAAGGACATCATTTTGTTTAGAATCCCACTTAAAACTTTTCATTCTTTATTATCTGTTTTACACTATCTGGATTTTTGAGGATCTTGCCCCATGACTTTCCAGGTATATCTTCTAGTGTCCAGTGCACTATGAACTTTCTGCTCTACAGAGATCTTTAAAGTTTATTACTTAAGACCTGAATGTGCTTCCCACAAGTGTGAATTCTCATTCTGTGGGGCTCTCATCCTGATATGAAAGCCTAAAATGTAAGAGGGATCCTTAAGATCCAGAAGTGAATGATAGCAGAATTCCCTATCTGTGTTTGAGTCCCCAGATTAAGGTATTGCCATCATTTTGGCTATTTTTATAAACATTGTTTCCTATGGTTTGGTTCACCAATGGTTTGCATCAAGTGTCTAACACAGTACCTTACCCACCATAACTATTGAAAAACTATTTTAGGGGAGCACATTAATATACTTACATTCAAATTTTGTCACATAGCTGATGAATGAATTAGATCCTATGAAAATAAACACCTGGTACTTTTGGTATTCATGAATGACATTCTGCTCTATTAATTCTAGTTTGTTTCTTCTGGAATATTTTTCAGACTTGGCAGGAATGTTGGCAATTCTGGAATCACCTCAGGAAGCTCAGAGACATCAGTTCTTGCCCTGTATCAATGGGGACTGACAGCAAAGCACCTTCACTAGTGTCTAGTATTACTGTGTCTGCGTATCTTGTAATAGCATGTGCCAAGTAAATACATAGGAGAGGAAGAAGTAGCAGGGCTTTGGACTGGAAGCCAGATCTCTCAGTAGGCAAAGATGGAATGCAAAGAAGGTTGTTGCCATGTGGGAGAAATGGCACAAGTAGTGACACTGAAACTCGACAGAGATGAGACCTGTGTAACTGTCTCTAGACAGAAATGGCTCCACTCAATAAAAGGAGGTTTCAGTTGCACATGTGTGTTACCCACATTATGCTTTCCTCTGAGCTCAAAACTTGTATATCTATCTGTATGATATGCTTTCTTAGTTAAGTAGAACTCAAAATGTAAGCCTTGGAGTTGGAGGGATATATTTTTTCACCCTTAAAGTAACTAATCATACACAATAAACTATTTTATGTTGTTGATATGAAGTCTCACTGAGTGCCTATGCCTGATATAGAACTTTCTATGTAGACCTGCCTGGGCTTGAACTTACCTTCCTAGCCCTCCATTTTCGGATTAAGGGTTTGTGCCTCTATACTCAGACAACCACATTTTTTTAACCATTTATAGATATTTATTTTTTGCAACAAGTCTTCCTACATTACCTTGAATTTGTGGTGTATCCTACGTTCCCTTCTAATATATAGGCATTCTGCCTCAGGCTCCCAGGTGCTAGCATTATGAGTAATGTGATACCATGCTGGCTGTCTTTTTTTCTGATGAGGTAGGCAATGGGTGATTTTTTGAGTGGTTGGGTGCTTGCATGTAATAAATTTTTGTTTATGGTGGTAGTTGGTAGTAGATAAGTACCATTGTGGTTATTACTTCTGCAGAAAAAGCCAAGTCATTGTAAGACCATCTGAAGGCTGGTTCAGCTCCTTACCAAGTCATTGAAAGACCATCAAAAGCTAATCCAGCTTATATTAGGGATGTGTTGAGTGCTACTGATGGGAAATTTCCAGGCTTTCTTCCTTTTGTTTTTGTTGTTATTGTTTATAGTTATGACATGTTGTTGGTAGAAGTGAATGCAATTGGATTAGCTTAATTAACTTTTGTTTTAATTCTCCATCAATGGAAGCTTTCTCTTCTCTGTATTAAAGAAACCTCAAAAGGTGTAGCCTCCAAAAATGTAAGTGAGTCAGCCACATAGAAGAAAGGCACAAGCAAGTGATAATGTGGTGGCTTACAACCATCTGTAATGAGATCTGTAATGAGATTCATGTGGGGAATGAATCGGCAATCCTGAGATTAAGAGTGTCATTCTCTACTGACTGAACATCAATGTATGGTTGTGAGCCACCTCATGATAGAGTTTTAGTCTCTGTTTCCTGAAATTGATTAAAATTTCTACTACTTGAGTAAAGACCATTGAACAATCATAGTGTACCCTGTTAAGGTTTTGATTACTCCTTTAGAAAATGTAGTAAGTCTTTACTAGGCTCTTGGGTTTCAGGAAGGGTGTGGAATCTTTGAAAAAATTGTGTTGAAGCAACTTACTTGAAAGTTGCTTTACACATCTAAATTTAAGGCTCAGCAGGCTGCAAAACCTAGTCTAGGCATCCAGCAAAGTCTGGGTGTTCTCTCCCTCCTCACACACATCTCAATGAAGGTGTCCTGGAGTGGTGGGTAATTGCCAAGGCTGAAGAAGAAAAGTGTAATAAAATTGGGAAGAAGAAAATTACTTAATTGCAACGTAGTTGCTCCAGAAATCTTCTAGATAAATGTGAAAATTTAGCAGAGCTTTTAAATGTCACTGTAATTTAGCCCCATGCCCTAGAAATTCTAAATTGTAATTGACCCTAATTATATAAATACCCACTGGTGAGAAGAGATCTGTTTTCCAGGAGTTTTTACTGCTGCTGAACTTCACTGACAAGTCACTTATGACTACAGCAGATGGCTTCCATGCTTTGACTGAGGGACTCCTTAAAACCAACTTTGCTCTTCATTCAGCAGCAAAATGTAAAACAATGCTCTTGAAGTGGGAGGGAAAGAGGTAAGGAATAGGACCAATAGTGGTTGCCCCAACCTACCTGTTAATACATTAGAGTAATCCCGGCAGGAAGGAGTGGGAAGTGACTCTCCTAGGTTAGACAAGGGAACTGTGTGGCTTAGATTAGGAAAGGAGGTGTGTTGGAGTCAGCATCGTTTGGGGTGCAGTTAGGATCTGCAGGAACATGGCTCCCGGCTTTCTATCTGACCCAGTCTTTTCCTGCTCTTTCTTTCCTAATAGGTCAGCCTCGCCCTCTGTCCCTTCAGTCCCTCACTCTGTGTGTTGGGGGGGGGGAGAGGGAGAGGCAGACAGACAGCAAGACAGAGAGAAAGAGAGAGAGAGCGTCTGAGAGTCTGTTTTCTCTCTTTCCTTGATCATATCCCTAATCTTCATGCTCTAGCAAACTCTCATATTGAACAAAATCCAATTGAAACAAAACAAAACAAAAAAACCCAAAGTCCATTTGAAAGCCAGCTTTTCCCAGAGTACACAAGGAAGATGTTCTTTCCAAGGGATGAGTTATGAAAAGTCATAAGGAATTGAGTGGGTTTAAGCCTTTCTTAGTATGTTTGTTGTCTTTATGACTTTTTGTTAGAAAACTAGAAACATATGGGGAATTTCCAGAATAGAAGATGAACACCTTGTTGAGAAGGCAAAATAAATAAATAAATATAAAATAAAAATAATCCTTAAATCTTTCTTTCTTAGGATTTGTGGAAGAGACTGTGACTAAGAATTTAACTGATATAAAACAGGCAATGTAGTAGAAATAATATCAGGATAAGTCAAAAGTATTTCAGATACATTTCATGACAAAAAACTCTCACTCAAAGAAAGAACAAGTAAAAGATGTGAAATACTCTCTCTTTTCTCTTTTTCTTTCTCTCTTTCTTTCTTTCTTTCTCTCTCTCTCTCTCTCACACACACACACACACAAACACACTGTTCAAATATATATATTTGAACAAAAGCAATTGTAGAAAAGTTACTATGTGGTAAAGCTAAAATTTAGCAATAATTACTTTTGCAAGATATGTTGAAATGAAATTCTATTCTTAATATCTAAGTTAACATTGGCTGTCAACCTGACAAGATCTGGTTCCAGTTGAAAAATGGCCCCGACATTACTCAAAATAAAATATAGAGCAGTATTTCTCAGCCTGTGGGTCATGAACCATTGGGGGGGCTACGTATCAGATATCCTGCATAAGTTATTTACATTACTATTCATAGCAGTAGCAAAATTACAGTTATAAAGTAGCAATAAAATATTTTATTATTGTGGGTCACTGCAACATAAGGAAGTGTGTATGAAAGTGTTGCAACATTAGGTTGAAAAGTACTAGTGTAGATTGAGGAGACACAGCATGTTGAAGTTTTGCCTCTATGCATGCATGCATACATGAGCACACACAGACACACAGATATGTACACACAATGCTTTTTCTCTCCTCATAGGAGGGACTTTCTATAGGGGAGTTTTGTGTCCTGCTTTCAGGAAGGAAAAGGTAGGTTTCAGAGTTGTGTTCTTGGCCCTGTTGGCTTTACAGAGCTCTTAGTATATGGTCCTCACACTGAAGTGGATGTGCAGGGTTGACACTTTCTGCCCACCTTTGCCTTAACACAGAACAATAGACTGGATAATTGCTGACATCTTTAGCACCTAGGCAGCAGCCTCTATCATTCTCATACCCACTCGACAGATTTCTCAGAGTTTCTTCAAATAGAGCTTTTGAAATGTTCAATACTTTAGAGCTCTAAAGGAAACTAAATGTCATTTCCATGGTGCTGTGTCCTTTCCTGCCTGCCTGCTTTTGTTCCCTCTCTGAATACAGCCCAGATCCATTCGGTATCTCCCATAAGCTATCTCACCCTCTCCAAAGGGTGCCATGTTAAATGCAGACAAGCATTTCTCCAGTAAGCCGGATGCTTTTGTTCAAGAGATAACCAACTGATCACTTAAATGTAATTCCCAGATAATGTGAAATTTTTGAATTATTTATTATTTCATATTAATTTAAAAATAATATTTCTGAAAATAAATTTGGTGCACTCTGAAAATCAGTTTTTTTTTAAAGCATCCTCTTCTGAAGAATGGTCTAGAAAGCAGAATTTGAACTTTTGCTGGACAAAACAAAAATCATTGAGACCCTCTTTGAGTTAGGTGGTTTTACATGCAAAGAACAATAATGATTCTAGATACGGTTATAAGTAATTCTCTAAAGAGGTAAAAGTTTTCAGCATCAATAAATTCTAAATGGAGCATCATCATTCCTATATGTTCTATATTTTCCTCTTTAGTCATCCTGTGTAATATGGTCAAAGATAAAGACTTGCTGGTTCTTCCTTTTGCTGTGGTAAGTCATAACGGAAGACATTGACATCTCCTGAGTGCTTGCTCTGAGTTTTCAGTGACCTAGTTAACTACCACTTCTCCCATATTACAGATGAGTAAACTGAGGTATGCTGAACAATAATAGCACATGAGCATCAGCCTGCTCAT
Organism: Sigmodon hispidus; assembly: GCA_004025045.1. Lineage (NCBI taxonomy): Eukaryota > Metazoa > Chordata > Mammalia > Rodentia > Cricetidae > Sigmodon > Sigmodon hispidus. The sequence continues at coordinate 28,695 of PVIH01001142.1, read as the reverse complement.
GGATTCCTTGCACACTAATTGCCCACAAGTAAAGGAGCCACGTAATTGAGAGCTGGAGCCATGTGTAGGTGAACAGCAGAAACTCTAAAATGATTACTATTCTAGAAAGGGAAAATAAAACCATTTGATTTTATAAGGCAAACTTTTGTTATAATAGAAGAACCTCTAAATTTTGGATCTATATTTTAATTATCCTGCTTCTATCCATCCACAGCTTTTTACAATACCAATACTCCAGTTGTCACACTGCTGTCACTGATGGACCTGGGCTGACTCATCAGAACGTCTCAGAGCACAGTCTGTATCAACACTCACTCTTGATGTTGCATACATGATGGGTTTGCATACATTTGGAATGATGTATGTTTTATTAGCATAGGGAAGAGTTACATTCCCCTAAAAATCTTTTCTTTGACTGACAGAAGTAGTTGAATGTTGTGTGCTAAATTAGTCTCATTTTGTAATGTTTCGTACTGCTTAGGAAAGCCAGTAAGGGAAGCAGATCTCTTGGTAGATTATGAAGCTGCTATGGGCACAGCACAGAGGGTTGTACAGTATGGATAACAGGGAAGTGATTTGGAAGCAGTAAATCCTAATCCAACTGAAAAATAAACTAACTCATTAAGGATCAATAAACCTAGCTCAGTAAACTGCACACAGAGCTTGGACTTCACTCAAGTGATGACTATTTGGAGACAGTTACCCTCATCCTTAAAATTCATGCTGTAGGTCAAATCCATGATTTTGGCTATGGACAGCGTTGTGGCTAGTATTCACCTCATGGCTCTTAGCCACCTGCTCTTCCTAATTAAAGACCCTCATTTTCTGCTCTGCTGACCCTATAATTTGCAAATGAAATTCACAGGACATAGATGTGAATGTTAAAACCCCGTGAACTGTTTATGTTGCTCATTTATAAGGTGAAAGTCACTCCCCATCTTCCCGTGCCTTCTTCTGTCACCCTAGGACTCTCATCTTTTATCTTTACCATTGTGGAAACAGAAAAATACTGAGATAATTTATTTTTTCTGTTAAAGACAACTATTTAGATATTTCAGAGGGGATAAATTATATAATTATGCTGCAGTTGTCCCAAACAAGGATTCATTCCTCTGCCTTATACTTTTCTCACTTTCTCCCGTTTCTGCTAGTCTCCTATTGGCATACCTACAATGGCTATCTACAGTCTATAAATTTAGTTGATAGGTTTAGTGAGCACCAAAAGAATAGATCAAAGTACAAAGTGTATTAATGCCACTTACTATAGTCTAGGTAAAGCTCAAAAACAAAACTCCCTTCTTTGTATTCTTGTAAAAAAGATGTAGCATTATTGTACAGTTTCCTTTTTGTTATTTAAATTGTTTTAAAATAAATATTCAACCGATATCTTTGGTTCATTATGTAATTGTGCCATAATTACTTGCCAAGTTTTGTTATTAGTATTTATATATTTTTGCTTTTATTAAAACATTTCTGTAATAAACATGTTTGCACATATGACTTTACCCACATATTGTGACTGTTTTCTAAGAGAATTGACTAGAATCAGATCATCTGTGATACTTTAGGAAAATCATGTTTGCTACTTACTTGTTTTCACAAATGATTTTATTATTCCCTTTAAGAATAGTTTCTTCTTTTACTTAATAACCACTCCCACCCAAATAGGTGAAAACTATTTCTTCATAAAAGTATACTATTAGTTTTGGGAGAGGTTAGTTAACTCATTGTGTTTGTTAAGGCTGTAATTTTAAGTAGGTAATTGATTGCTGAGCTTGAATTCTTAACTTTGGTAGGATCGCATGTTTTAAGGGCTTTTCTAGCCTCCTGTAAGCCAAGGTGAAGTTCTGGACCCCCTGGTCAAGCTGGATGATGGTTAGCAATATGTATGGTAGAGAGATTTTGTTACCTTGAAATGCAAGATTGCCAGATACAAGCAACTTGGAAGTGAAGCAGGTTTTGATAATCTTTGATATAAAATATATTCAAGTGATGATTTATTGTGGTAATTTTGACTATATTCATTATGTGAGGCTGAAGACTTCTTGAATTCATTCCATAGTCTCTATCCTAGGACCTCTTGCTACAATATAGGCTGTTTCTGTTACCCATAGTGGATTAGTTTCAGTTTTTACCTTTTAATTAAACAGCTGCCTCTAAACACAATTTTGAATTATTTAATAGCCCATATTACTTTAGTCAACTCACACTGCTTAGATATTTTAATTATCTGAAGGTATACATTTTTTATGATATAGCTCTCCTAAAAATGAGCCGGCAGACAGTAACAACTTGTTCTTTTGAGATGTCAGGAATAACTTTGCATATTTAAAAATAATTATAACTAAAATTAGAAGTCATACTCATCACATATAAGATCTTCAGCTTTAAAAATAAAAACATTTTAAATAAAAGTTCTATTTAAGATGGTATTTGTAGTCCCCACATTATGCATGGTGAATGCTGCTATGCACAGTTCAGAACACTGGGGAGCACCCTTTATATCAAAGTTTTCACAAAAGCTCTACTTCAGAAACTCATCCTATGACAGTTTTGTGGTGTTTTCAATAATGGAGTCTGTCTAGGCAGCATAGTTATTCAAAGATAGAAATTAGTCAGTCCAAAAGCTATGTACTGTTAATCAACGTGAATTTGAGTGAGGTCTTGTGATTATATTGTTACATTATTCTGAGGTATATTCAGAGGTATTACTTAAATTCTTAGTTGTAATAAGTTTTTATGAATAATTCATTCGTAGAATTATCACAAAGATGACAGATTTCCAGACACTGTCTTCAAAAAATGACAATCATATAGCCTTCCTCTCTTCTCTTCGTTCTTGTTCTTGTTTTCATTCTTGTTGAGCTGTTTTCCGCCTTCCCCAGTTTTAACAAAACTGCTGCCTGCCTCTCACTATAGAGATATGCATATGTGTGTATCTGTCCAGCTGATGATTCGTTCTTTTGTTGTTTTATCAGATATGATATGACATCTAACAATTACAGTATTGGACACTGAAACAAGCAGTTGAGAAAATGTCAGATTGCATTTTAAGACTCATCACAACACCTGCACTGTCTGAGAATTGCTGTGATCAGAAAAGCCACCTTTAATATCTTGGCTTGACAGGAACTGAAATCTTTAGCCTGAGCCTTTGATTGAATTTCCATAGTGGTGGAACTGAAGGAAACAGCAGAAGGCCTATCTGAGGCTCTCAACTATGCAAACCCTTAACCGAGTTTAGATGAAGGTAACTGTCAGGATTTCAAGAATAAATGATTTCCATGCTCCTGCTGATCTTGTAGAATGATTATGTAGAAAATGCATCTGGTCCTGTGTGTACTCTGTGTTAACTGATTCTCTATCTCCTTTCCTGGCTTAAAAAAATAAAAGGCAGTTTCATGGAACTAGGTGGTCAAATGATTATTCTAGGATCATGCCACCCACCATTCCAATGCAGGTTTCATGTCCACAGCCTGTGATGGAGAATACCATTCCTCAAAGTCATTGTGCTTCTTCCCTGTAGTGATATCTTATGCTATGGAACTTGGAAGTGGTTATGGATTATATGAGAGATGTTGCTTTTGTTCTCTAAAGAGCTTTAGTAGCTTAGAGCACTGGGTAGGATTTATTCAAAAGAACCATTTATTGAGTTCAAAGTCATTAAAGTCATACTTTTAATCATGAGAATTAAGAATAGCTATACCCTCCCTTACCCATGGAAAGAAGGTTTCTGTTTTACTTATTTCCCTGTGTTATTAAATAATTAGAACTGGCATGGTAGCCTGTATCTCTATTCCCAGTACTTGGGTGACAGAAGCAGGAGGATACAAGTTCAAGGCCAACTTATGCTAAATTCTGAGTCCAAATCAAGATTGCTATGCACAGTCAGACTCTTGGTCTCAAAACAGACTTGCTGTCTTTCTTTGTTCCCTTGATATTAACTTCATGAGTAGAGACCATCATTATTCTGTTCAGTTCTGGGATGAATGGCTATACCATGTTCATTGGGTATTACCATGTGGGTTTATTTCTTTTTTTTCTTTAGTAAGAATCTGATAAATAAAGGATTGGCATAATTATAAACCACATTTTTATAATCAATTCAGTATTATTTTTTTCCTAACTAATAATTGTGATGTCTTATTTAGTTGTTTTTTTTTAAAGTGGTATGCATGTGTGCATGCATGCATGCGTGCATGTGTGTGTGTGTGTGTGTGTGTGTGTGTGTGTGTGTGTGTGTGATGTATGCTCATATATGTGAATGCGCACACAGAAGCCAGAGTAAGACCTTGGGTGCCTTTGTGATTACTTTCCATCATATTTACTTGAGACAGGTTCGGCTACTGAACATGGAGCTTTCCTGGCAACGATTAAGGCCCTTTGACCTCTTCTTGTCTTTGCTTCTCAATAAGCTGGAGAGATAGACATGTTCATAGACATTCTTGGCTTATGTATGTTCATAGCTATTTCTGGATTGTGCATGTCTGCAGCCATTCCTGGCTTATGCATGTTCATAGCCATATTTGGCTTATGTATATTCACAGCCATTCTTGGCTTTTGCATGTTCACAGCTTTCATGTTTTATGTATGTTCATAGACATGCCTGTATTTTGACCTGTGTGCTAGGTTTTTGAATTTATGAGTTTCCTTTTTTTAGTTCTAATATAGGTTATTTTCAAAGTTCTACTAGGTAAGGACAATATGGAAAATACTTCAAAACTATACTAAGCAGTAATAGCAAACCATAAAATTATTGGCAAATTTTATAATATTTTTGAATGCTTCAATGTTGCTTTTTAACATTAAATAAAAAAAAACCAAGAATCTCACTGATATTGCCATAGATAATAAAGATTCTGGAAGAGGACATTAGGAAGCACACTCTGTAGACAAATACACATTTGAGATCCTTCAGTGAAGTGACTTCATCTCCCATCGCCATGCCTCTAAGTAGTGTTGCAGGCACATCCTCCACTTTGATGTTTTAAAAGTACTATCTGTAATGAGGTTGTAAAAAGGAATTCTTCCTCCTGAATTCTATAAGACCACTATGTATGCCTAGGTACATCCAAGTCTTAAAACGCTTTTCTTAATTCCTTTATGACGAAGCCCTGGCACATTTTAATCACTACCAACTCCATTGTCCACTTCAGAAGAAATGAGTTATTTGTTATTTGCCGGTTTCTTTCAAAGCACCTATGACCCAGAGGTGAAGGCATGCCCAGCTGTTTCATGTAGCCTTTTCAGCTGTTTGGAACACAGGGGTATACATTGTGTTCTATTTTTCCATCTCAGTTTTTACAGAATTGGCTCTTCTCCCAAGCATTCTTCTTTTATTATCCTTTGCCTTGTGGTATTTGAGCTGAATAGAAATGGAACTATCCCAGGACCAGTGCAAGGCGTTTCTTTAGGTAATGACATTTGTAGTTTCCTGGTGATTTCCCTCATTATGCATGAGAGGCTTTAGCAATAGAACACACTCCTTTTGAAATTAAGGGTCATAATGCTGATACTGAAGTCTTCATTATCTGCCCTGCCTCCTGTGTAGCATATGTTTGAGACTCATCTGCTTAGATGATGGAATTGAAAAACTCCAGTTATCAGTCACTCTATGCATTTTAAATTGCATACTGTGGCTTAATTGTTGCATTACTGGTTCTTAATAGGAAGGGACAGAAATATGAATTTGAAACAAAAGCCATTTATTTTCTTTTCATTCTATTCAATCAAGTCTCTGGTTTTTTACTAAGAGACTCAGAAAATAGCAGAATGCCATATGTTGATTAGATCCATTGGTTTTTCTCCTTGTTGCAGCATATAAATTGATAATTATCTTGAAAATATAACTTTGTGAATCAGAACTAGTAATTATAATTTTATTTTCATTGTTTACATATATGTTATAGGATTTTTTTAAATTTCTTTGTCCCTCATGTCTTATTTAATTTTTAAAGTGATATTGTAAGTCATCTGGGACATTTGCTATTATTTATGTTTTAATTGGGAGAAACTGTGGCACAGTTTTAAGGGCAGAGGAGTATTTAAAGGTCTCAGCTTTTAGATATTGTCTGTGTACATGTGATTTTCATTGTTGAGGGTGAATTGCAATCAGTTCGTTTAAGCCAACAGTTCTAAACCTGTGGGTTGTGATTCTTTTGGGTTGTACATCAGATATCCTGCATCTCAGATATTTACATTATAATTTATAACTGTTGAAAAATTATATAGTTAATTTTATGGAGGTCACCACAACATGAGAAACTGTATTAAAGGGTCTCAGCATTAGGAAGGTTGAGATTCATCCATGTAGGTTATCATTGTGTCAGTTTTTATTTTTTTAGTCTGTATTTACTTCAGTCTATTCAGTAATTTGGTGAGAACTGGAACACACTTCTTGAGTCATCTTTTGTACAAGAATGAATGTCCTAGACCATCTTCCACCAGATGCCTAGGTCCTTGTATGCACTCATGCTCTGGGGCAGATGTGCTCATAAGTGTGCAAGTGGGAATTTTGGTATCTCTCAAGCCACTCACTCAGGTGTAATATTTAAAACAAAGCATCATTTCTAAATGAAGTATTAGTTGTTCCTTTAATTCCAAATCCTCTTGAAGTATACACAAATGCATACTCTCCCCCGCCTTTTAGATATTCTTCAGTTTAGAATTTATACATAGAGGGGAAAAAGTAAGGAACAGAGACTCAGGAGGAGGAGACATATTGGGCCAATGTATTCTACACAATGAGAAGAATGGCAGGAATGTTACCGAAAGTTTTCTTCAATTTTCTTTGGGACTCCTCAGATTATGTTTTAGCAAATGGGTTTAATTTTCTTTGAGGGATTATCATAATGGAAAAGGTCACAGGAATCAGCTCCATTACTAAAGCAATTGAACATGCCACAACTCAGCTGTGAACAATCTCTGATTTTCATATCTACTACTCTTATTTTGCTTTGTTTTACAATAAGAACAAAAATAAAAGGTTGGATGAAGCAGAGTAGATCTGGTTCATGTTCTCATTCTCTCTCTTTCTTTTTCCATCCCTCCTTCCCTCCCTCCCTCCTGCCCTCCTTCCCCCATCTCTGTGTGTGTGAGAGACTCTCTTTCTTTATCCTCTCAATTATCATCTTTTTTTTTCTGTACTTTATCATGTGTCAGCAAAGGAAGGATGAATGTTGCTACACTAAAGGGCTAAAAATGTGACTTGACCATCCATGCTGTCAGAATTATACTCAGTATCATTAAAGTATCATTCTTGGGTAGGTAATATTCATAGGTGCTGCATCACATCTCCACAATGAAGTGTCTCAGCCTTTTTATTTCATGCTTTTCTATATTTCAGAAAGCATTTTTTCTGTTCATTTTTTTCTTGGTCTCAAGACATAACATTTCTTATAATAGAAATATTGAAAGCAGTGGGTGCTGTCCACAGAGCGAGTCCCAGCGCACTCTGTAGCAGTCGCAAATAAAGTCTGCCTATCAGGTTTCTCCCAGTTGCTGCTGAGAGAATTTGCACGGCTACCCACCACCACCTCCACCTGATTGAACAGATACCGTCTGGGGTCCCTGAAGGACAGACTCAGATCCCGCCCAGAGAGGTGACAGGAGGCACACAAGCCCGAGTGCCACAACTGACCAGGAGCCACTTAATCGTGAACCACTGAAGCCATGGGCAAACGTAGTACAAAAACTTACATAATAATACAAAGAACAACAAGGTAACTCCAGAAGAAAGTGGCAATCTTACAAATATAAGATGTGAACTGAGCAATGAAAAGGAAACAGAAGGAAGCAACACCAAAAATTCCTTTCTGATGATCATTGAAGCTCTCAAAGAGAATTGGAGACTGATCTAAGCATTATTGGGTCAGGGGGACCATAGGACTGTCTGCTCCCTGCCCAGGGAGGGGATGGGGAGTTGCAGAGGAAAAAATGACCAGATGTGTTGGGAGGGGGAAGAGACCTTGAATAAGGATATACAGGGATGGAAAAAAAAATTCAGAGGGAAAGATGAACACAAAGAAAATATAGGTGT